>APFE031713144.1:72704-99473 GCA_000404065.3 Pinus taeda | reverse complement strand
ATTGAATTTATGATACCACATCCTTGGTGACTATTTTAACCCATAGAGAGACTTCTTTAACATGCATACCAATTCTTTCTTACCCTTCACCGCAAATCCTTTAGGTTGCTTCATGTGGATTTCCTCTTCTAGATCCCCATGAAGAAATGTTGTCTTCACATCCATCTGTTCTACCTCAAAATAAAAGGAAAAAAAACAAATAAAAGTAATCTAATAGAAGTTACCTTGGAAACACAAGAAAAGTATCACTAAAATAAATTCCCAAAGCATCCAATAGCATGGACCGAAAACCATCGCGTCCAATACCGTGGACCGAAAACCATTGCGTCCAATACCATGGACCGAAAACCATCACGTCCAAAAAACATATGCAAAAATCATGCACAAAACCATAGGTGGGTCCACCCAACCTAACATAGGGTCCAAAACCAAAATTTTCCAAGGCGCTACCCCGAACCCCATAAACTGGGGTTATGGGTGCCATTCAAACCCCTTGTTAACTACGTGGGAAGAATATAACACAACCGAATAGATACATTTGAAATAAACAAATACATTATTGTAATTAGAAACTTGCTCATCCATACCTTCATCATTCAGATGCATCTTGTTTCTATGAGCTTTAATGGCCACATATGACTTATTTGGCCTCCCTTGAGGCCATTCTCTCTTTTAATGAAGAGAAACAGAGGATCTACTCCCACTGAGTAGATCATCCTCCTTTTTCTGCCAAACCTTCAATGGTCAGGTCCTGACAGGAGCATTACTTTTCAGCTTCTTCTATGACAATGTTTGGGCTTTCTCTTGGCTACACATTGCTAGAAGAAACTTCTCCTTCAAGTCATATTTCTTAAACCAAGTCTTATTGTTGCCATTTTTCCTCATAGACGGGTCTACTACAAGAGTAAGAGGATCATTCTTGCTCGTTTCCTTTTGATTTTCTCCTCCTATTTTAATATTTATCTTTTGATACTGAGCATTTAAGACACTCTGGTGCTAGATATAGGAATAAATTCAATTCCTTTTCTATATTACAATGAATAAATTTATGGGTACTACCCGAATCAATCAACAATATTACCTTTTTCTTCTTGATTTTTCCTTCTATATTGAGAGTTTACGGACTGATAATTCCTACCAATGCATTACAAGATATGGTTGGTTTCATTTATTATTTCTGTGGGGTTGGTTCCTAGTGTATATCCTCTTCTTTGACATTTCTTATTCCTTTCCTTCCTCCTCTTCACAATCTATGTAAAATAATTTCTTCTCTACACACTTATAACCTTTAGTGTATTTTATATCATAACTGTAACAAAGACATTTTTCTCTTTCTTCTTCCTATTGTTGTGGTGTCAACCTTGTAAGTTGTGGAAGGCTAGGAGAAACACTTACATCTTTGTAGTTGTTGTGGTAGATTTCCTTGTTGCTATAATTTTTCTTTCAAATTTTCTTGCCACCTTGAATGCCTTCTCAAATGAATCAGGTTCCCAAAGGCTAACCTCATGTTGTATGTTATCTTTTAAATTCCCTATCAAGACATTAATCCTATGCTCCTCTACAATATCATTTACCTTTATATTCAATTTTTGGAAGTCCTCAATGTGTTATAGTTTCCTCCATAAAAATTGACAAAGTGACAAGTGGTTTATGATAACAAACCCATTGATACCATACAAACTGATATTTTTATAAATATAAAGAAGTAATGTGTTCCTTTAGTGTGTTGAACACATCATGCAGATCAAGGAATTGCTCCATCTATGAGTGTTTGCAATATGGAGACAAATACAAACTGACCTCATTACAAACCCAACAACAATAGAATAAATTTTGGCATATGTAGAAGTTTATTTGGTTTGGGTGGTGGATTTATTATGGGATCTTTGTTTTTTAAGTGGAGTAATGTACCATAGGTTTCATGTTCAACTATTATTCTAGGTATCTAGTTTGACACGTGATACAAATTTATCGAGAATACCATTTTTGATTTCTTTTTATGATCAAACATATCAGTTCACTATCTACTTTCATAGGTATATCTTTGCAATAAAATTTCATATTCGAAATGAGATACAAGATTCATTTTGAAGTTTGTACGTCAAAATGTAGATTATAGAAAGTTTTAGGAAGATGGAAAATCACAATTTGAGTTTCATATTGAGCGTTTGGCTTGACTCCATGTGCAACAAATTTAAAGCACTAGTCTACAGGTTCTTTGTATCCCACACGGGGGAGCAGGCCCTAGTTGGATCTGATGTTGTAACATTTTCTTTCTAAGGGAATGTTATGAAATTTTCCATACTTTCTAATTGTTTTCTTGGCTAGACTCTTGGTCATGTGAAAATTTTAATTAAATTTTCCCAGAAAAATTATGTTCTTTATAAGTCGATCTATACTCTCAAGATCTGGAAAGATGTCGGCGAACTATGATGTGTGAGAATTTTACAGTCTTGTGTTTATAATAAATTTATAATATTTACTAAAATATATTGGGCCAATCCCAATCTCACAGTTCAATTTATACCACATATACCATCAAAGTGCCACATATCGCCACCAAGAATCAAAGCTCACCAACCAAAGTCACAAACTTAGTTAAGCCCAACATACAAGTCTAAACCATGAAATGGGGAATTATTGTGCGTGTTCAACACATCAAATAACCTTTTGAGCATGGGTGCACATAAACACATGGAAATTCATTCACATTGCAAATGTGGGATAATATCCCATAACGAAAAAAATGAAATAAACGATGGGACACTCAGATAATTATGAAAAAACTTTAAGCTACTAAGCCAACGCTCCACATAACATGCTAGGTGCCAAGTCTAACAGGGAACACGCTATTTTTATTTGAGATAGAATACTATTAAGCTCATTTGTTATTCCATGTAGCTATCAATGGTATTAGTTCTAAATTGTATTTATTTAGGCTTGTAGTATGTGATCATTGTTTAAATATCAAAATTTTACACGTGTAAGCTTCAGAACAAGATTTGGTATTTATGTGTTAATGTGGGACTATAGAACATATATTTCATATGGAATTGACAATTTGGGGTATTTAAATTAATTATAAGATCTTGTAAGAGTCACATGTCAAATACTCTCATTGTTATTATGGTTTCACATTCAATATTGACAGATATTATATTCACTCAAATGGAAACTGGTGTGCCATCTAGGTAGTTGTGGTACTACAAATTGTCAAAGTCTAATTAAATAAGGGTTCTAATAATCCTTAACTGGCTGCACGAGATCACCCTTTTTCTTCACCACCACTTTAATTTAGACTAGTTCATCATTTTAGTTTAAAGTGTTGATAGCTTTGCATGCTAGAGATTTACGCAAGTCCATTTGACGACCATAGTTTTATTGCGGAACCACTGGATTTTTTACATTTAAAAGATGGGGGGTTCCTCAATAAGTCATTTAGTCAAAACAACTTTTCATATGTTGCATAGTATTGTGAATTGTGACCCACCCCCTCTAAAAACCATATACCTCCAAACACTCCCTCCACATTTCGCTAGTTTTTGGAAATGAGCCTTTTTCTTGTGTCATACAATGATCTAAATCCTCTCAGCGACTCGAATCAACCAAGATATTTTACTTCTATGATGTTAGGAGAATT
This sequence comes from Pinus taeda, assembly GCA_000404065.3. Lineage (NCBI taxonomy): Eukaryota > Viridiplantae > Streptophyta > Pinopsida > Pinales > Pinaceae > Pinus > Pinus taeda. The sequence continues at coordinate 95,833 of APFE031713144.1, read as the reverse complement.
TCATGTGAAAGAGTATGTAAAACAACATCTGCATACTTTAAAGAAGAGGAAAGATAATGGAAACCATCAAATTAAAAAATACACACAAGTTGATAACAAAGTTCGTCCAGTGTGGACTACGTGTCCGTGCAAAGTGTCAAGAGTGGGGAGGATGCTTCATTAGTTGTCGAAGGAAGATGATGAGTACATGATACAATATTTTTCAATATAGGGAAGAACTCCCTTAATTAGAGCGGCATGTCTCTCTGCTAGTAAACGTTCTTCTCTAAGAACTCTTAATCATAAAATCTCTCCTTTAGTATGAAAAAAATGGCAATATCTCACATGAAGTGGCATACAAATATCCTCTCATAACATGGCATACATGGATCTCATAATCAAAACATCATCTCAACACAATCAAATAAGGACATGGAAACAATGCACCTTATACCTCCAAGTCTAGGGACAACTTGAAAATCACTTGTTGGAATCAATATTAATGATAATTTAAAATTGTGTGCCAATTTATCTTTACTCATTCAAACTTGGCATCCATTAAATGAGAGAAACCATTAATAAACCATAAAAACAACCATGTCTACCAATATAAGCATACACATCATGAGAAGCAAACAAATGAGACATGGAGGTTTAACATGGAAACACTTCTGGGAAAAAACCACCAAAGTGCCAACTCCTTTTGATTATTTTCTAGCACCCACTTGCAGGAAGCACCAACTCACTCCTTTCACAGACACTTGATCAACCCACCAGAAGCACCATCTGAAGCACCAACTTCATATATTTGTTGCAAGCACTGACTTTCAGCTCCTTACATTTATTAAAGAACCAACTTATAGGAGGCACCAACTCCTAGGATTTCTCAAACACCCACTAGATATGGAAGCACCAACTTCCTGTATGCAAGCTCCAACCCACACTCAAAAGATAACTTGCTGCTCACTATAAGAGCTAATAAAGTAGGTCTATCTTCATTACCACCACTAGATTCATGGATATCTCTATCCTCAAGTGATTCACATGAACATCTAGATATCGAGTGACCTATTTCTTTACATTTATCACAAAGAAATATCTTACCTTTTGAGTCGCATGGCTCATGATCCAAGTATTCTTCTTAACCATCCTTGGAGTGAATATCAATAGTTTCCTCATAAGAAGAAATATCTTCAGTCTTTTAAGCATATTTCTATTTATATTCCTTCTCCTTTTTCTTTCTTTTATTCCTTTCACCAATAGCTACATGTTCTGGTTCACTACTTGAGAAACAAGGTTCTTTAGCCTTCTCTTGAGACACATTGCAATCTTCTCCATAGATAAATTACAATCTATTTAGCATTTTCTTTGTTGTCTCATAGTTCCTTACTTCCTTATCATATGGTTTAGACAACCCATTCATGAAGATTTCCTTCACTTCTCCATGCTTCTCACTCTTTTCTCCATTCAATAAGGAGAACCATACATCAAAATTCAAATCCATTAAATACGCTTCAATTCTAACCTTCCAAAGTACATACTCTAAATCATTTAAAAATCAAACTCCTTATTTTTTTAGCCAACCTTGATTAGTCATTGTTTCCATTTGATCTCCCTTCGAGTGATTAAGTTTTTCTTGAAGGAACTTGGCTCTGATACTAATTGTTGGAAACAATGTTAATAGTAAGGGGGGGGGGGGTGAATAAGTATTAAGGCTAATTTAAACTTTCAAGTCAATTTATCTTTACTCATTCAAACTTGGCATCCATTATATGAGAGGAACAATTAACAAACCATAAAAACAACCATGTGAACCAATACAATCATACACATCATGAGAAACAAGCAAATGAGACATGGAGGTTTAATGTGGAAACCCTTTAAGGAACACACTACCAAAGATTCTTGTTCTTATTGATGTAAGAATGGCAGCACCTACTCTATTGCATCAATCTATTTTTGAGACATCACTCACAAGAAGCACCAATTCCCTTTGAATTTTTTCTAACACCCACTAGCAGAAAGAACCAAATCCCTCCTTGGGAAAAACCCTAATCAGCCTACCAGAAGCACCATGTGAAGAATGAAATTCATGGATTTGTTGTAAGCACCAACTTGCAGCTCCTTGGATTTATGTAGTAGAAATGTGCAAGACGCATCAACCCCAAGCCTTCTCAGACACCCACTAGAGATGGAAGCACCAACTTCCTGTATATAGGCTCCAAACCACACTCAAAAGATAACTTATTACTCATTGTAATTGGAAGCTTCTCTTCTTGTTTTTAGCTCTGTGTTCTCCTCAACCTTTACCCCACAAAACATTCTATGTCCTCCTCTCACTCTACAGTAACCAACTTCTCTACTCAACGATAGTTACTCATCACAACTCTCTCAACACTTGTTGGCTTATATGGGCCTGACCAAGGTTCGAAAGAGTTATTTAGCTAAACAAATCCCGCAACTATCGGCCCTTTCGGGAACAGCCCACGGAGCGCGGGCTAAGGTCTCACCCAAGGTAGCAGGGGAGGGTGCTGGAACAAGGTTTCCGCACCCTTGGGATGTCTTGATGTGGTTTGGAGGTTTCATTCACCGTCCTATAGGCTCGCTCTTCTCTGTTTCCGCATGGATCCAAAACAGGGCTATTCCTCAATACTAATTACTTAATAAGTTATTATAGATTAGATCTACTTTTTAGGGTCTTTAAGAAAACATTTAACATAAATAACCAATTCATGCACTTAGAGAAGATACAAATTTTCATAAAATCATACCATAAGCATATGCACATAGATCAAACAATTATATTAACCCAAAATTAGCGAGATCTGCAATAATTCAGATTTAACATAGAATTTCATAATCAACTCATCGTTATTTAATTCTTCCACCAATACATCCAGATCTTCCCTAGGCATTCAGCTGCAGGGGTCCACACACAGTTGCGGACTCTACTAGGCCTCTGCGCACACATCTGCAGAGCCTCTATCTTCCTACCAACACTCTTGACTTAGACTTATAGATGTTTCAAGAGTTTTCTTCTCAAAAACCCATTACATAACTCATCAAACTACATACCAAAAAGATACCTTCTACCCATAGAGCCTCACTCTATTTATACATTCCTATGTTCCTCGGACCATGGGCAAGCCGACTTACTTCCTATTATTCTTGGATGAACAAACCCTTGACTCGATCTATTACATTTCGCGCTCCGCATATTTCAGAGTCTTTACCATATTTTTATCCTAATTTATAGGCTTTAATCTCAAAAAACGTTACGTGGCACCTCCACTGCCCAACAAGCCCCCAACACAATCATCGTGACTCGTCCCGAGTCACTCATTGGTGTGGTGAGATGTGCTACCTAAGCTCCACGGTTCACCTCCCCGTCAGTGATGTCCTTCATTCTGTTGCTCCTTTTTCATCTCCTGAAATGCTTCTTCTATCTCCTACTTCATCATTTCTACCACTTCTCGCAACCGATAATGCTCATTCTACTCTGCTCAATTAACACAGAACATCCCCTCATAGGATTTTATCTCTAGTTGTGTTGTCGCATCCGGGACCTCCTCATACTAACACAACCAATTCCTGAGTTTGTATCTTCTATTTTCCTTGTCTACTACAGCTGGTGTTGCAATTTTGCAAGACCATTGCTGCTAATCGCGAGATCCCAGTCTTTAAGACACACCAAAAGTGACTTGTTAACTACAATTCCACCATTTGGCTCTATATTTACAACTTTCCCTCTCCCCTTTATGGTTCACCATCTAGCCAATGGGTAAGGCGATGGCACCCAAACCAGTTCTCCTTCGTGTCTAAATTTTTTTGGCACATCCCCTCCCATCGATGCTAATCTCTGCATCATGCCTGCAACTTTCCACACCATATTTTTCAGAAAGCCTTGCATCTTTGGCCATATCACAACTCTCAGCCTTACTCCTTGAGCCTAGATAATGAAGAGTTCTATAGTGACAGGAAAGAACAACAACTTAAGGTTCTGAAAAGCATAGCCTATTTGGTAGAGGCCCAATAGTGATTTATAAGTGTTTTGAAATTCAAATTTATTGGCTCCCACCTTTTCTGGTGTCCTCATGTTAAACCTGTGGTAGATCGTTCCAGATCCGACTCATACATTTTCTCTTAATTTCCCACCGCTCACTCCCTTTTGCCATAACTCAAACATCTTATCATGAATAGTGACAACAATAGTCACGTTTCTGCTTGTCAACATAGCAGCACATTACTTTCTGCGCAACAATGACCCTTCTGACAAGCCATATCCATGTGCACCCTGGTGGTCGTGTAACTATCCCCTAGACTGCTTTATCATCCCTCACTCTCTTTCAATTGGCTGGAGTGGTGATACTGTCCTTTAGTTGGTTATTCAGGTGATCAGGCCACTTGTGTAGAGCTTCAGGTGACTTCCAGTTACTCTTCCCAGGAAGGGGTCTCCATTGAGCTTGGCCAGCTGGATCTTGCCTCTATCTGTAACCTTTTTAACTACATAGTGACCCAGCTAATGCTTTTGGAGCTTGCTACGAAATTTCTTGAACTTGCTGTCATATAGTAATACTAGATCATTTTCCTCGAAATTGAGCACCTTGATATGGTGATCATGCCACACTTTCACTATTTTTGTACTTGCTGATAGAATCCAGCCAAAAACCATTCCTCCTCAAGTTCCTCCAGTTGCGTGAGTCGTTCCTCCAAAGCCCTACGGTTGGCTATACCTGTTATTGCCATGATTCGCAAATTGGGTACAATATATTCCATGTGCATAATGGATTCCTTACCATAGACGAACCGGAAAGGTGTCTGGCCCATCAACTTCTTGCACGTGGTTCGGTAAGTCCATAACACAACAAGGATGCACAAGTCCCAATCATTTCGTTGCGTGTTACAGACCTTAGTCAAAGCAGTCTCCAAAATTTTGTTGAACACTTCAACGATCCCATTTGGTTGCCGATGGTATGGCATACTTTGTTGATGATATATCTAGAATTCCTTAGTGAGTGCACTGATCGTTTCATTCAGAAAGTGAATTCCTCGGTCGCTCATTAAAGGTTTGGGACATCCAAACCATGTCAACATGTTCTCGAACAAGAATTTCACTACTGTAGCAGTCATACAGTCCTTAACCAACTATGCTTCTACCCATCGGGTCAAATATTTTGTCGCGGTGATGATATAGTGCGCACCCATCTTCCCCTGAGGTGGAATAGGTCCCACGAAGTCAACTATCCACTTCTCGAATGATTGCAGAATCATTTGTGGGTTCATCCCTTCGCAATGGTTTCCCAGTTCATTGACATACGTCGCAACCCTAGCAGTATGCTTTCGCATCTTGATGTAGAGTTGGCCACCATAGTCTTGCACAAAGAATCTTCTGTGCCATGGCACGACCTGCATAATGTCCTCCAACAACTCCTCCATGTGCTTTGGCCAGAATCTATCCTTGCTCGAATTCAGGTACATATCTGTGTAATATTTCATCATTTCCCATCTTGTAGAGGTGTCCTACAATAACAGTAAAGTCTATTGCACGTATCACCAATTCTTTCTTCTACTCAATGGAATATCCTCGCAACACAGTTCTTACGGTTAAGAAGTGGATTATGTCCTCAAAATGGCCATCTGTGATGCGCACTACATACAACTTTGCATCCAATAGTCTGATCCAGGTGGATATTGGTGGCCACCTACCAAGTCCACTTGGACCCCCACCATTTTTTCTCTCATCTTTTTCAGTTTCCTTAATTGTATCACAACTTAATATTTTTAGCAGTTTTTTGGGTCCTAAACTTCTGGAGCCGTTTTGAGGCCATAAACTACGTTCTATGGGAAAACTAGGAGCAACATGGGTCCATGGACCAATGTTAATCTACCCAAAGTTGTAGTTATTGTGTAGATCTTTCTAATGAGATATTGTGTGCATCAAACGGAGATCATATGCCAAAGTTACAACCCCGGGAAGTTGATGTACCAATATACCCAAACGAGGCCCACAGTTCGGCGTTTCATCTTCTAGGGTTAGGTTTTTGGATGTTTTGGGTTTTCCATTGTTTATCAACAATAAAGAGGCCTTCGAGCCTCATTGTAACATAGTTTAGAGGCATGTAACCACCACATCTCTTCTCAGAGATAAGCTACCATCATCCTAGCTAGTTTATCTCCATTTCTGTTTATAAGCATATTTTAGTATTTTACATTAATGAAATGAAGTATTAGTTCCACTACATCTCTGTGTTTATGGTTATCTCTATAATCTGTTGCATTCCTAATTAAATCTAGATCAGTGGTATCAGAGCGGTCTGCTTTTTTTTTCTCTGTTTTTCTTTGCATGTCCCCAACAAGGTCAAGATATAAGGAGTTAGGTCTTGAACTGATTGAACCTTTGCAAGAAAAGCCTCGCAAATCCCGATGGCATCCCATGGCGGATGAAAATAAAGACAAGGGGGTAGGAGATCCTATCAAAATATTGCTCAAAGAAGCCCTCAAGCGACAAAGGAATGTGATGATGGACAACTTTGCCCGGATCCTTCAGCGGCTACCTAGAGGTGCCACATCAACTTCCAGCAACTCCTATGTAAATGACGCGCCCTTTAAGGCACAAGTTAATTTGGAAATTCCCATCTTTGAGCGTCAAATAAACACAGATGCCATAGATAAATGGTTAAATCTGCTAGAGGGTTATTTTTTTGTTCATGATTTTTCCAGTCCTGAAAAGATTATTTTCGCTCTCCTCAAAGTACCCCCCCATGTCAAGAACTCATGGGAAACCTACTGCGAGTTGAAGGATGAAAGTACAGACTCACTATTTTTAGTTTCACCCACTTGGATTCATTCTAGGATGCCATCAAGGACCAATACTACCCTGTCGGAAGCTATAAGGATCAATACATAAAGTGGACCACACTGTGACAAGGAAGGGACCAAGATGTGCCGGAGTTTACTAATATTTTCCATACCCTTCACACAAAGTTGGTTATCAAAAGATTTGGAGTAGCATTTGGTACCCAAATACTATGGCTATCTGCACAAGTACATCCAAGAAGAAATAGAATTCCTGAACATCCCCTCACTTGGCACGACATACAGATATGGCATCAAGGTCGAGAAAAATTTTAAACAGAAGAAGCGAGACTTTGGATTTGCGAATTCGAAGGAAGGGAAAGGTGCACCCAAACCACAGAACAAAGGACAAAGCCAAGGCGGGATGGCCCAAGGCAACCCACCAAAGCTGCAAGTAAAGAAAAATGTTGTGAAGCTGAAAAAGGACATGGGAAAGTGGTGTGAGTTCCATAAGAGCTTCACTCACAACACAACTAAGTGTCGGGCCAAGAAATCACTCGTGGCTGAGCTAAAGGTTTCAGAATCAGATGCATGTTTTGACTCTGAGTCAAAACTTGATAAGGGGAATGACAAAGGGAAGCATATTATTGATCCAGAGCTCAATGCCACCATTGCCACCATGAAGATATAGAATGAGGAGCTCAAAGATCCAGAGGAGGAGGAGCGTCTCTTCCACTCCCAAATGTGGGTAAATAGCTCCCCGTTATAGTTCATTGTCAACAGCGGGAGCCAAAATAACCTCATTTCGGCAAAGTTCATGAAGTGGTTAGGCTTACCGACCACAGCACATCCACAACTCTACACCATCGAGTGGCTTCACCAAGGATGAGATCTTCACATGAACCAGTAGTGTCACCTTCCATACAACATCAAGCCCTTCACGGATGAGGTATTGTGTGAAATTTCTCCCCTTGAAGTTTGTGATGTATTATTAGGACAACCATACTTGTGGAAGCGACGTGTTGTGTATGAATCAAGGCCCCGTGTTGTTATTGTTACATTGGGAAATAAGTTGTACAGGATACGAAAGGTAGCAATGCCTACGACCATCTCTTTGGTTACTGCAAAAAAATGCAGTAAGCTCATTTCCAAAACCAGTAAATTTGTTTTCCTGATGATATGCCCTCAAGGAAAGAAGAAGATGATGGCCACGACCTCTAGGTAGGGCCCCTTGTTAAGTGGATAAATTGTTCTTGTGGACAAGACAGATCTCCCTAGTATCAATTGATATCTAGCAACAAATAGGACAAGAAAATCTAATTTTCTCTAAACATATTACGATTCATTAATAAAACCTAAGAGGTGTTTTAGACCCTACCTTAAGTCGAACGCTAGTTCATGGCAGCCTTTCTCCAATAGCTTCAAAGAGTTTCCTTTTTATAACCTGCAAACAAAAACAAGCACACATCAAAGAACACCTGCGTAGTTAATATAATAAATCATGTTCATCATAGTGATCAAGGAGTCTATGAAATAAACCATTAAACACAACTTATTAAGAAAAATAAACTTGATTTTATTAACTTTGAAAAAGAATAACTTTACAACCTTGGTGCCTTGATGCTGTACAAGCTCTTCCCAGGGTCCAAGCAAGAATCTCCTCTACTTTGACAAGCCTCACACTCCTCCTAATGAGATCAAAAGGTATCTAATCTTTCCTCTCAAAAGCTCAATTAGGAAGACTAAGTTCCAGCAGCATTTACCCTAAAAAATATTCACCTTTCAACCTCTCCCAAATGACCAACCCAAAGCTGCATTTTATAGTGCAAGGGAAGAAGGTTACAGGTCCATCATTGAAGGGATAGAGTCCTCATTCAAGGGGATAAGCTCCTCACATCAAGGGGTTAGCTCCTTAAGGAATGGGATGCATGAACCCTCAAGGAGCGAACTTTCCAGTGCAAGATTCCCTCTAGAAGCTTCCAGAATTGACTCAAAGTGAGTTTTTAAGAATAACTTGCGCCTTTTTAACTTTTACAGGGGTTCACACCCATAAATGCAGATACAGAGTGGCCAGATGCGCAGGGGACATGACCAATGGGTGCGGTACCGCAGGTAATGCTAAGAGAAAGTGCGAAACCAGAATTTTAGAGATTTCTAAGGACTTTCTCTTATTTTCAAAGCTTGATATACAGAGCTGAGGTTTAAGACTTGCAAAGGAGGTATGTATGAGTGGTGATAGACTCATATTGATTGCAGAATGTCAAAGTGACAATTTTTGTGCAACAGATTACCCCCTAAAGTGCAAAGTCTGTAATAGATGAGGATGGTTTTTGTCATCTAAGAATAGTGAAGTACTTTATCATTTCAAGGATCTTCCTATGGATACCCTGGTCGAAACCTGTAAAAAAATTCAATGCAATATATAGATATATATATATATGATCATATCATTGCCGAGGTAGGCATTCCCATGTTCAGATCAAAACTGACTAGAAAACTATATAAACTGCTTTGATATAGGAATGATTTTGTAATACATCACAAGTATAGACATATGTAGACACAGTATGGGCGCAGCCATCTGTTTATGAATGGTCCACTATATAATGAATAACAAAATTCCTCGCAGCCTAGATGATGGAAACTAGATCTAGGGTCTTGATTTCTACTTCCCGAACTAGTATGATTCTATCCATGTGAATGAATGTGTTGAAGTTGAACATGGTAGAAACCACTTGATTACCAGTGAATGATGTAAACTGTTAACAAGTGTGAGAGGAACCACCAGTAATGTCAATGGCCCTCAAAGTACTCAATACAATCCATGAAATGTGAATGAATGAGTCGATGTCGAACACTTCACAAAATCCTTTGATCGAAGGTCAGTGATGCAACCTGTCGTCAAAGGAAAGAAACCTGCCATTGGGGGATACAGAATCCAAGGTACTGACGATTTCTAGATCATATTTATATATAATGAGTTGGAGTCGATAGAAAGCGATTCATCGTAGGCAAGCCCACAACACGAAATCATAGATGAAGTTTTGAAGAAATGTATTTGGAAAGGACTAACTCAGGGATGGTCAAGATGGATGATAGATATTTTGCAAATGAATGGTTTATTTGAACTGACCTCTTGAACACATAATGACACTGTAGATGGTTTGGTGACAATTGACCCAAAGCTAATACCCAGAAACTGACTGAAGACTTTCAATATGGTTTGATTAACTGTTAGGCAAAAGATTTCCCAACCCAGGTGAACAAAAAGTGTCGTGTTCGAGAGTGATTAACTTCTTTTCTAAACACAAAGTATAACAAATAGGTTCATTTTTCTCTCTTTTCGCCCACCATTTCTAGCAAGTACCTCTTTATTTTTGACAAGCTTGAGGAGGATAACATTTGCTTGATTATAAGCTCATCCTTCAAATGACTCCAACTTAGTTTAAGGTTCGAACCCTAAGAAGGAGTAGTCCATTCCTGTTTGAAATTGAATAGGTTCTTTACTGTTAAATCTTAACGAGTCTGGTATAAGAGAAACTCGGTGTTTTTCAATTTTAGGGAGTCAGAAGAAAAAATTAAGAAAACTCCATGGTTGTCCTTTTTCATAAATTTGTGTCTCCCAAGCCCGAAAAAGTATAAAATAATACTTGAGAGAACCTCTTGACCATTACGATCAAGGATTACTTTTCATAATTAGTGTCTTCGATTTGAAGAAGTAAAAAAGAGATCAAAAACACGTCGTTTTATTACCAATATCGAACTTTAAATGACAAAATTCTAGCAATATTTTCATGTTTATGCAGTCATAAAAGAGCTGTAAGTGTACTGTCCTTTTAATTCCGTTTTAACGAGTTTAAAAAGAAAAGCTCGGAAATATTTTCATATTTTACGAGTCAGAAAAGAGCTTAAATATGACTCCTATGTTTTTTGTTGAAAATGATCAATTCTCCCTGAAAACCCAATACTTTGCACGAAAACTCCAAAAATTACTCATACTTGTTTAAAATTAATAAAAATGCATCAAAAGTGACCTTTTTAAAGTGAAAAATAAACAAATTAAAAATTCATTTATTCAAAAGATCTTATAAAAAGGGCTTTTGCAAATTCATTTTTACTGTTTGACTTTGGAGTAAAAAGTAAGAGCTTTTGGTAAGAAAACTTCCTATGAATATTGTAGAAAATCCAATCGTTGGAATCGAGAATCGTCCTCTCTAGGTAATCCAAATCATCTTTATCTTGCATTTCAACTGTTTCATTTTCATTTTTAGTGTTTTAAAATTATTATTTTTATGAAAATTTTGGTTAAAGAATCACTTGCAGTGGTTGTGTAGGTGCACCATGTGTACCCTGCGAACCCCAACTTTTTCGTACAAAAGAAAGAGTCGAGGTCCCACGCCTGCTACTAAGGAAGAGTGTCAACCTACGCACTGTCCCTAACCTGGTGGGTGCAGACCACGCGAAACACATTTTGAAACCCTAAATCTTTTCATTTCCGCCCATAGATTTTGAAATTACAAAATTCTAAACCACCTTTTTTGCAATGTAGGTACACAAAATGCTTGTTTGGCAGGAAAGGGAACACGAAGATGTGGATCAAGCTGCATTACTCCATCCACCATCAATACAGGCATTAAGAGCATGTAGACTATTGAAATTCTAGGCCATACCTGGTATGAGGGCTCAGGTAGACTTTCTACAATGGTTGGTAGACAGGTGGAGCACACAGGACCATCGTTTCATAATTGGTGGCCACTAGCTCAAAATCAAGCCAGAGGACATTTACTTCCTTACTGGTTTGCCCAAGAGAGGTGAAGGATTATCTCTATTCAGGTCTAGGCTAGGTGGCCAGTCTGTCACTAGTCTCCGACTAGAGTTTTGCAATATCCAAACTACGGACAAATGGATAGATGTTAAGACCATCTCCGGTCCTGAACTTAAAGTGATCACATTTACTGTCACCAGACTATGTGAGAGCACAACATTGCATCTAGCTACCGGTTCCCAAATGCGCATGGCAGTAGACTGCTTCCGAGGCACCATCTTCAACTGGTGTGATGCCATGTTGGCCAATGTGAAAGGCCAACTAACTAGGGAAAAGAATGGACAACTAAAGAACTTTGGATATGGTTTCTTAGTTGTGAGCTTTGGCCTAGAGAGGGTACCTATGCTGGTTCCACAAAAACTTTCCGTTGAGGCTAGACTTCCCCCAGATCCGAGGATTATGCGTTGGGTTGTAGTCATGGCTCGTCATTCTGAGGAGGGGACTAAGGTTGTTCGATTCCCACCTGAGTATTTTCGTTGGTTGGGAAACCAAATTTTCATGATACAGGACTTTCCATATGCTGGGATGGATTATCGTGGTGATCCAGACATGGCTCTTCCACCAGGAGAGCAATGGGATGATACAGGTAAAATTATTTTCAACATTTCCTAAATTTTTAAACTAATTTTTTTGTTTTTAAAACATCCAAAACTAATAGTAAAAAGTTTAAAATGCAGATGTGGGTCCACGGTGACGAGGCACTCTCTCGCCTTATGAGAGAAGACACCCTGCTATTGCAGCACCGACCCATGGGACCAATAAGCAAAGACTTTTTCCGAATTGGAGAATCATCTAGAGCACTTGACAATAGATATCCCAAAGACTAGCATAGATGACATTCCTCTTAGGCTTCAACACTATGTGATTGGGGTCCTAGGACCTTTTAGGAGGTTCCTTTGTAGGGTCACCCGAGCAGTGGTTTCTTATCGTGATCATCATCAGGGATAGGATAATCACCTTTGTAGACTTCATATGTCATTTCATATCTTTTTTGCTATCATTTTTGCTAATCATAAGGTGTTTTTCAACCTATGATCGAAGATGATGTATATTTGACACACTTCTATGATATGATATATCACTAGTACTGGTTATCTTGTATAACATGTTTATGGAATGCTTTTTAAATTTATTGTCTTGATTATTGAAAATGTCTATTTAACATTTGAGAAGCAACTGCATCTACTAATGTGTTTAAATATCTTGGAATATGTTGATATTCAATGTAGTCAAATTCATGTTCCAAGAGACGAACTCTCAAAAATAATCTTAATAATACTAGATTTCTAATGGCATAAACCTTGGTAAGCTGTAATATAATGAGTTTAGAATCTAATCTTACAATCAAACTCTGAATCCTAAATGAGATGGATTCAGATAAAACTAAATCACTGCACTATACTCTGCAATGTTATTTGTTGTTTGACCAAGGCTTACCCCATGTATAGATACTAACTCGTCAGAGGGTGAATAGATAACCGAAGTTGTGGAAGAAATATTCCATGTACTACGACAAGCACCATCAGCAAAACCAATGTATGTTTGAGAAGAAGTCGACATCTGCAATATCAAGAGTAAAACCAAGATAAGCAGGAATAATGATAAAACACTCTCTAAACTAGTCACACTTTCTAATCTAAAACACACCAACTAGAAAGAAACTATTCTAACAAAAATCTCCACACCAAACTCTAAGCATAATATCTTTTCAGATAAAGCCCATTTTTGGGTTTACCTAAAGAGACACCGTCAAAATCTACTAATTCATAAGCATCTTTGGCCAGCTTACGCTTAACAACAAAAGGACCATGGCACATGGGTACGAATTTTCCAGCCCCTAGCTTATCGTTAGCTTGATCGTATAATAAAACTATTTCCCCTTCCGAAAAATTATAAGGTGTAACATCACGATCATACTGAGCTTTTATCCATTTTGAGTGAGTCTCAATTGCTAATGTAGCATCACGTCGATTCTCATCTAATTGAACTAAATACAACAAATGTTTTTCCTCTTCGGAAGTGGCTGGGAGTAATTCTATGGCTATTTTCAACGACGGAATTTCACATTCAAAGGATAACACTGCTTCCAACCTGTAAACAAGCTGAAAAGGAGTGAAACCTGTTGATGTTTTGACTGAGGTTCGGTACACCCAAAGCGCTGAAAATAACATGTTATGCCAATTTGACTGATGAATACCAATGATTCGTCGGATCATGGTAACTAGAACTTTGTTGATTGCCTCAACCAGACCATTAGCCTGTGGGTAATATGGAGTAGAGCTATCGCGACGCAAGGCAATCGGATCTAGTTCAGTCATCATGATGTTCCGAAAATGACTTCCATGATCAGTGATAATCACTTGAGGAACACCAAACCTAGCAATTATATCATTGAAAACGAAAATAGCAGCATTTTTGCTGTCTGCCGAAAATGTAGGCATTGCCTCGGCCCACTTGGTAAAATAATCTACCGCAAGGATGATATATGCATGCCCCTCAGCCGAGTGAGGGTTACATGTAATAAAATAGACACCCCACTTTGTGAAAGGACCGATGGAAATTATAGGGTGGAGAGGAGCAGGTGGAGCATGCATCTTTTGATAAAAAAATTGGCAATTGCGGCATTTCCGGACTACATTGATACAATCTTTAAACAAGGATGGCCAGAAATAACCAGCACATAATATCTTTTGGGCTGTAGCATAGCCAGACATATGACCGCCACATTCTCTAGAGTGACAGTCATTCAGATCCTTTTTGGCTTCTTCATGAGTTAGATAATGACGGAAAACAGAATCCACCCCACGATGATAGAGTGTACCTCCAATAATTCTGTACTATTGGAATTGGAAACGTATTTTCCTTCGCTGAGATCGTGAGATTTCAGGCCGAAAAGATTGGGTTTGGAGATAGACAATTATATTCCCATACCATGGATCCAGAGTACTGATAAGAAACAAAGATTCATCCGCAAGGGATTCTTCTGCCACAGTTTCGGTATCATTATGCGGGAAGTCACACATTAATTCCGCAAAAACCAAAGACTTCTTTTACTTGGATTTTTCAAATTCCAGGTCAAATTCCTACAAGATAATGATCCATTTGGAATAATTACCCCGTAGCGATTTCTTAGTCAAAATATACATCATAGGGTTATAGTCAGAAATTACTGTGGTTTTACGTAGTAGAATGTAGTGACGAAATCGCTGGACAGCTTGAACAGCTGCCAGGGCCAATTTCTCCACATGCGAATATTTAAGCTTAGTCAGATTTAGAGTTCGACTAAGATAGTAAATCACATGTTCAGTGTTGAATTCATCTTCCTGAAATAAAACCATCCCAATAGTGGAATGAGAAGCGACGAGGTACAAAAAGTAATCCTGGTTGTAGTTGGGAGGATGCAATAACGGTGCATGGGTCAACATGTGTTTAAGTGCATCAAAAGATTTCTGAGCTATCTCATCCCAAAATAATTGAGTGTTTTATTTCAACAACCTGGTAAAACATTTTGTTATCTTAGTATAGTTAGGAATGAATCGATGTAAAAAATTTTCTTTTCCTTGCAAACTTTGGAGTTGGCAAAGAGTCAAAGGCGGAGGTAATTTGATAATGGCTTCAACATTTGAGGGATTGACATGAATGTCGGCTTTTGAAACAACAAATCCCAGTAAGTGACCCATTTCTATATAGAAAAAAAATTTGTGTGGATTTAGCCTAATTCAATAATGCCTACATATCATAAAGATGGCTCGTAAATGAGTGAGATGATCGGCTCTTCGTAATGAATGAGCAAGTAAATCATTGATATAAGGCTGCACAATGTGCTTGATGTCGTGAAATGCGTAAGACATAGCCCATTGAAAAGTTGCTCCGGCGTTCTTCAATCCAAAAGGTAATTTGCAATAAGCAAAGGTCCCCCATGGACAAATGAAAGCCATTTTTGGTTGATCAACAGGGAGTATGTTA
Source organism: Pinus taeda (assembly GCA_000404065.3). Classification (NCBI taxonomy): domain Eukaryota; kingdom Viridiplantae; phylum Streptophyta; class Pinopsida; order Pinales; family Pinaceae; genus Pinus; species Pinus taeda. The sequence goes on along the minus strand of APFE031713144.1, from coordinate 80,268 downwards.
ATTTGATTATAACCGGAAAATCCATCTATAAATGAGAACATTTCACTGCTGGCACAATCATCAATTATTTGATTGATATAAGGAGTTGGATAATTGTCTTTAGGACAAGCTCGATTAATATCCCTATAATCAATACATATTCTTATCGTTCCTTGATTTTTGTAAACAGGAACAATATTCCATACCCAATCCATTAAAGGAATTGGATATATGAAACCTGCTCGAAGTAATTTCTCAACTTCAGTTTTCATAGCAGCAGATTTTCTTGGATGTATCTAACGCAAACGTTGCCAGACAGGTTTAGCCTCCGGGTAAGTTTTTATTTCATGGACAATAATTCATGTATTGATTCCTGGCATTTCTTCATATTACCATGCAAACACATCGCGAAATTCTTGACATAGGGCTTTATAAGTTTGTATTTCGTTGTCCGTACAAGAAGCACCTATATGAATGTTTTCAATAATTTCGGGTTTCACTGAAATGTCAATAGGAATCGTTCGAGAAATATTTCCCAAATTCAACTCAGAATCAGGATGTTGCAATGGATTCTGTGGTTCCTTGACATAATCGGTGGTAAACATAGATGAGAAATCATTTTCAAAATGATCAAGCTCAGGTAAAAACGAAGATCGATGATGAATATCATCCCATGGTAAATCATCAACAGATAAAAGTTCACGAATTTGCTCATCAGTATGAACAGGATCAGAAAGAGTTGTTGAATCTGAGGTTGATATTGAAAGTGACTCCCCATTGTCCACATTCATTGGATCAATTTCGGTTGAACTAAAGTCGGAAAACAATTTTACTTCCTGATATGCAACTTTAAAGGGACTCAAGGGCATGGCATCACCAAATGAGTCCACCTCGGAATTGGAAGGTACGATCCAAGGATCATCAGAAGAAATAGTGTTCGATGAAATCATGTGAATGGTTGCAAAAGAAGGTGATACATTAGGAGGAGGAAAAGAAAAAGTTCCTAGTAAACTAGAATCTTTAATCAATCCTACTCCAACACCCTTATAAGGGATAGCTATTTTACCGACATGTTGGATACTCTCAGAAGAGGTTGGGTCGGATGAAAAATAATTTAACTAATCTATTGTAACAATCTTCCCATTATGAGGGAACTTAATAAGCCGAAAGACCGATGAAAGAACAACAATCATAGTGTAAGACCAACTACGACCCAAAAGAAGGTTGTAATCTAGAGGGGCATCAACCACTTCCACATCTAGATTAACAGTTTTTCCTTCTACCCCTATAGGTAAATCCTCCAGAATGCCAAAAGGATGAAACCTTCAGCCATCAAAAGCCTTTGAAATTGTCGGGGATTGATTGAGTGTAGGAGAACCAAGCGATATCCAACACTGAATCGACATAATACACTTAGAAGCTCCCTCATCAATCACACTCCGAAAGCAAGGTTTGTTTTTGAATAACACTGGGATCTAGAAAGCCATTTGATGAGGTAAGTGAGGTCTACTATTTTCTAAATCGAAGATTATAAGATTGGAATCCTGAATATCAATAGCTCCTATAACATAAAAAAGTAATTTACGCTGTGCTGGACATGATTGCAGCACCTCCAAAGCCGACATTGCTGAAGGGGATATAGCTAAATCTTCAATAATGTTATAGTTTTGAGCAGCTCTCGCATGTGGATTGAAAGCTGACTTCCGAAGTATACCTTTAGTAGGCGGTTTGATTACTTAGTCTGGATTAGGTTTCTCAATCTATAGCGGATCGGAACCATGAGGAGTTGAAGTTGATGGGTTTGAACTAGAAGATTATGGTTCCTTACCACCAACAGGATTCTTACTTCCATAATCTTGCGATCGCGTCGCAATCCTGACATGGGACATCATCATAATTGGTTCTTCTAAGGCATTTGAGGAAGAACCTATCATCTTACTATCTTGACTAGGAAAAGGATCCTTCAAGACAGCAGGCATTTGAGAACCTTTGATGATCTTCGAAACCTCAGCTCTATGTGGACAATCTCTTTTAAAGTGCTCCTCATCACAAATGAGACAAGGATAGCAAGGTTTACGTTTCTTGTCAGTAGATTCAGTTTTTTCTGGTTTCTCTTTTGCGTTTTGTTTATTTTTCTTCTTCCCTTTCATTTTACCGCTGGATTTTGATTTGGCCGTAGAAGATTCTACGACATGAATATTGGCAGAAATTTCAGCGAAAGCTTCTCCTGGCGAGGAATCTGGTAAAGTTATAATAGGAGAAGAATTCTTTGCAGATTTCTTCTTACTCTTGGTAATAACTGAACCAATCATACCATCAGTGGCATGAGACCGTGAAGGAGTTACAGTTATTTTATTTTGTTTGGGAAGATCGGGGATTTATTCATGTAAAGTACCCGACTGCATATAAACGAGGTCAAGGTACTGAGCCTGAGAAATTACTTGCTCCTCGGTAACTACTCCTGCCTTAGCTACATCCTCAACGATTTTAGGTAATAATGATTTAACAAACCATTCCGCCAAAATTTGATCCTGGATAAAAACTTTCACTAAACGTCGTCGACGTTGCCATTCATGAATATGGTCTGAAATGTATGTAGACATTGACTATTTTAATGAAGTTAATAATTCCGTGCCATTGTCATATTTGACAAGCAACTGAAAATGAGTTAAGAATGAAGTAGATAACTGACTAAAATTATAAAAAGAGCTTCATGGAAACTCAATGTACCACTTAGCCGCGAGACCAATTAGAGTGCGCTGAAAAAGGCTTAAGTGAATTGAATCATCTATAATGGAATTTGATGCACACTAGAGGTGATAAGCCATCACATGATTCGACGTATTCTCTCCTGGCTTACCCTCAAACTTCGGAATATCACTGAGCAATTTATTAGGCATTGGCGGCTAGTATAGAAGATAATAAATTGGATCGTTTGTAAGGCGCGACAAATCCAGTAAATCCAAAGTTGCGATGAACGGTAACTGACGGTTAGGGTCTCAAAAACCTTGGGTTGCAAGACCAGCTCAAGGAGGAGGATATCTAGGGTAACCTGGAATTGGATTTGCATTAGGAATATTATATCCTCCGGGAAAACCAGGATTAACCGGACCAAACTGGGGTTGTTGAGGTTGAGGTCGTTGATATGTATACCAAGGGTACGGTTGATACTGATAAATTGGGCTTTGCACAGCAGGACCGTATTGATACTATCCATGGTACGGTTGATAAGTAAATTGAGGTTGACCTGTGACAACCGTACTTGGACCATGTTGTCCTACAAGCATCTAAACTGAAGTGTGAATTGTAGGTATAGACTGGGGTAAAGAGGTCTGAGGAGTTGATACAGGAACAGTAGAAACTGGAGCTGTCAATACTCCAAAAGTAGGTGGGGTAGATTGAATAGAAGCTGCAGTAGTTGCAGCAGTCGATTGAGGCAGAGTTCAAGGCGAACTAGGCCCAAACTGATGAGCTACACCAGGTGCAGAAGTTTGAATAGTAGGTTGGACGGGTTGCTGGGTTGAACCAGAAAACAAAGGTTGTCCAGGTTGAGATGACAACTGCAGATTGGGTTGCAAAATCTATTGAGTTTGAGATGGATCCCACAACATATTCATTCTGGGGTAAGGGCCCATAACAGGTTGAGCATATGGAGGACCATCACCAGGTTGAGTGTAGGACTGATAATTGAAAGGTACATTTCGAGTTCCTTTAACAAATGGTTGACCAAAAGGTGGTTGGAAACCTTGAGATGGGTACTGAACTTGAGGTTGATAAACTTGGGGCACGTACTGAAACTGGTGTTGACCTTGAGGTATATATTGATACTGGGATTGACCTTGAGGCATATACTGAGTTTGAGGTTGACCTTTAGGCATATATTGAGTCTGGGGTTGACCTTGAGGTAAGTATTGTCCTTGAGGTTGCCCCCCAGGAAGTAGTTGACTGCCTTGAGGTTGCCCCCCAAGCAGTATTTCACTGCCTTGAGGTTGCCCCCGAGGCAGTATTTCACTGCCTTGAGGTTGCTCCCCAGGCGGAATCTGACTACCTTGAGGCTACTCCCCAGGCGGAATCTGACTGCCTTGAGGTTGCGGATTTGGAATAGCACCCGATATCATAAGAATCTCTTCTACGCTCAACAGTGGAGTTCCATTATGACCAGTTGATAGCCCATGTTCGATTCGCTAATGAGACGCTCCTAAAAAAGTACCAGAAACTGACTGATACCTAGAAGGAACAGAAGGACCGCCATATAAAAATGTTTCCGAATTTTGGGAAAACATGGATGACAGGTTTGACATATTCGAAGGAGGATAATAAAATCTAGGCGTAAGATGAAAAGGAATACGAGGTGGTGAAGCAGTGAGACCCAGATTTTCTAAAAAGTTCGTCAAAGATACGTACCAAGCGTCACCTGGAAAAGGACTATAAAAGATAGATTCACGCTCCCTAAGTTCTAAAGTTGGTTGATTTTCAGGGAGAGATATACCTTCGTCCAGACTAATAAGTTCTTCAATAGATATGAGTCCAGAAGGAAGATTTTGGGTAATGATACTTCCTACCTAGGGTGGACCAGGACCACTAGAAACTAGAGAAGCAAATCCTGAGGATGGAGTAGCAGCAGGTTCGGTTTCAGGTTCAGAAATTTCAGGTTCCTCAACTAATTCACTAGTAGAAGAAAAGCTACCAGTAACTTCGGAAATTGAAATTGGTTTAGAAATATAATCTGTTTCTGGAACTTGATAATCAGGGTGAATAGTTAAATATGATTCTCTAGCCTCTGGTGACCCACCTCTACTTTCACTAGGTGTGACAAGAGCTCTTAGCCCTTCAAGCTAACTTGGTGTATATTCAGGAGGTTGCCCCCGAAGTCTATGGGATTGTCTCGGTAGTTCAGCCACGATTAATTAATTAATTAATTCACACGAAAACAAAGAAAATCTCAAGAAAACCACCTAAAGTCTCTAAAGCACCAAACAATTGAATCACACATCTAACAATATAAGAGGTCAAACCACACACAAACAGTAATTTTCCATACCAAAAGCACTAGCTGGTGATGAAATCCAACGTCACAGAATTCAATACGAAAATGGTTGTTGGAACAGTTACCCCGACAACATACTTAATGAAACAGACTAGCACAAGTTTCTCCACAAAACCATCTTGAGTGAAGATATCCCCCCAGAGAGTCCAATTGAGTCTAGTCGACGTCTGCTCCAGGTACAGTGGGATCTTCCCTTAGGAAAGAACCCTATAGATTATGGTCACTAAGGTTACCAATAGAAACAAATATACCTGGGGGAACATTCTACGATCTAATACACACGCAAGGGTAGAGTAACAAAGCTCAATCACCTTGAAGGCTCCTTGACTGTTATGAAACCAGCTCAAGAAAAGATAGAAAAGATAGATAAACGCCTTAGAATTCAGCCTCTTCGAGGGGGCAACCTCCTTTACATTACATAAATGAACAATTCTTCGATGATTACAAATGACAAGACCTCATTTCTATATATAGGAGTCTAAGGGGTCATAATATAATCAGAGCTGACATAACAATAATAATGTAAGGGCACAATAATAACAATAGTGGGCTTCTATGGGGCACAATAGGAACAATATGGCTACATGGGTACATCAATATAATAAGTGGTTTGTACTAATAACAATAAAGGGTGACACTAGTAGTATAGGGGCCTAACATGCCCCTCTCCTTCAAAAAGTGTTGTCCTCAACGCTTGAGTAGTTCTTGATGCTTCTGTATAAAATTCTTGTCGTCCCATGTGGAATCTTCTGCTGGTTAGTACTTCCACCTGATGAGATACGTTGAAATTGATCGATTTCTTAGCTACTCCATATGAGGATTCGGTGCATCCTGTAACCTGACTCTAGAAGTAGCATCTGCATCTGCCAGGCGTGCATTTTGTGATTGTATCCATGCCTGCACTGTGGCATCATTTCGTTTTATAGATGGCCCTGCTGATGAAACTGATGAATGCACCAACACTGGGGTATTTGCAGATAGATTAGAACCTCTTTGATGTAATGCTAGCATCTTGCCATGCAGTAAATTAGCTAAACCATTTAAGTCTTGCTTAGCATGTTCTTGACTACTTGCAACTTGATGTCCCTGCAAAACTCTCGATCCAGCTTGATAGTTGCATAGAGAAGAGCTTACTGTGGTGACTGCAATATTTGTACCAGGAGAACTACACCCGCGTTTTGATGCATCACTTGCTTTTCTAGCAACACCACGTGCATCACTGTCATTTGTCATATTTTCAGATTTCATTACCTGAAGACTGGCAATGGACCTTGAACCATCAGCCTGCTTTAATGAGGCCCCATGCATGAATGTGCTATTTCTTGAGACCATTTCAAGTAATCTGGACTGTGTTACTTCTGAACCAAATTTTGTACCTGCAAGGGCTAGGTCACTGGATGTGGTAACAGTTAAACCTGACCTTATGGAGCCTTTTTTTACTTCCGGAGAAGGCAAAATAGCTCTTCCATCACCACTAGAATTTAATGTGCCATGCCCAATCACTTCAGATTGAGGATTACGAATAGATTGGCAATTATCTATCCCTTGACATATTGCAGAATTTGAAACCAACTGTCTTGCTGACAAAGCCGCTGTAGCTGATGTAACAGTCCTGCCTTCAGAAATTAAGTTCTTTGGAAGCCCTTCATCTCTTAGTCTGGGATTATCTTCAGCGTTATTTGATTTAATCTTGGTTTCACCTGGAACAATTGGCGAGGTAGTGGAAGAGGACACTGATGCCACAGATATTCTTTCATGTGACAATAAAGCACGAGGAGGAGCCTCATAATCACCGACCCATCCAGGGCAAAATGAGACACCTGGGGGCAGAGATCTCCTTATCTTCTGAGCTGCAATCTTCCAGGCAACTGGTCCAAGGTTTGCAGCAAACTGAGCAAGACTTCTTGCATAAGCATGCTCTGACCGAATTCCAACAGGGATTAGCTGCTTTGAATCCCCATCTAGCATAGTAAGTATTGAGTCATTTCCATTCTCTAGTTGGTTAAATGGCCTGTAAGTAGCACGACGGTTTTCTTCCAACTGCAGTGGCTGCCTTCCATTTCTCCAAACTGGTTGCTTAAGAGCAGACACTGAATGTTCTTCTGCTTTCTCAGAATTTCTTTCAGCCAAGAATCCCATACCATCTAAATTTCCAAATAGATTTCCAGGCTTTTCAGCCTTCCATATCTTGGTGCTATCCTTTTTCTTCTTGATATGTCCTTTTATCTCTAGAGTTTTAGGAGTGTTAATTTCTTCCAATCCTTTACAAGATATGGTCGGATTCATTTCTTGACGCTCAATGTGATCTTTCACTTCTTGAACATTTTTCTTCTTGATATGTCCTTCTATCTTGATAGTTTGAGTGGTAGTTTTGACCAATGAATTACAAGACATGGTTGGATTCATTTCTTCTTTCTCGATGTGATCTTTCACTTCTTGCACTTTTTTCTTCTTGATATGTCCTTCTATCTTGAGAGTTTGAGTGGTAGTTTTGACCAATGAATTACAAGACATGGTTGGATTCATTTCTTCTTTCTC
>APFE031713144.1:51099-71197 GCA_000404065.3 Pinus taeda | reverse complement strand
CCATCTAACGTATCCAATTTACCGGATCCTTGCCATCAAACTTCCTCATCTTGCTTTTTCTTGATTTTAGGAGCACGATCTTGAAATGACTGTAACTATGTATTTTCAGATCTTTAAGTTCTGAAATTTTGACTTGCAGTAGTCCTCTATGTCCTCTTTCGAATTCCACCAGTCTAACCCCAATTGGATTCTCCAATGAAGAGTTATGCCAAATCTCCCACAGTGACCTGATTATAGACTAATTCAGTAGAGCTAACTTGTACGACGTGCCATGTGTCACTGTTTCAACCTTTAACTCTGAAAAATATATAAATGAAAACTACAGTCCGTCCTCTTTCTGTACCTTCTTACGAAATTTCAATCCGGTGCTCAGAAAGAAAGTTATGATGATTTTCCCCAGGTCACTTGTTTTGAGTGTAATTCAGGAGTCTGCAAAAAGGCGACATTCCTCAGATCATATCTCCGAACATATCCCGCGAAACGCTTTGAAATTTGGACCCAAAGTTTAGCGCCAAGTCTTCTCAAATGGGTTTGTTTTTTGACTTCTGAAACGTCACAGAAAAAAAGTTATAGTGAAAATTCCACGATGACTTGTTTGGAGCAGCAAAACCCTAGAATCCAAAGCTCTGATACTACATGTTATGAAACCAGCTCAAGAAAAGATAGAAAAGATAGATCAATGCCTTAGAATTCAGCCTCTTCGAGGGCAACCTCCTTTACATTACATAAATGAACAATTCTTGGATGATACAAATGAAAAGACCTCCTTTCTATATATAGGAGTCTAAGGGGTCATAACATAACCAGAGCCGACATAACAATAATAATGTAAGGGCACAATAATAATAATAGTGGGCTTCTATGGGGCACAATAGTAACAATATGGGCACTACATGGGTACATCAATATAATAAGTGGTTTGTACTAATAACAATAAGGGGTGACACTAGTAGTATAGGGGCCTAACATTGACATAATCCAAGGTTTACCAACAGGTGACCCCAAGCTCCTCGACAATGGTCAGTCCGAGGTTTACCATTTTTAATATGTGTATATCTGCTATCGTTCCCAATGAGAAAGGATTGATTACCTCACTGGTTCAGATATGATCTCATGCTTAACTCCTTTAGGAGTAGCTTCCCAGAGTATAGATGTGACAATTGGAATTTTTCCTACTGCAAGATCAACTACTTGTTTGCTTTAACTATCTTGGAGAGTTAATTACTCCCTACTCCAAGATACTAGCCTAAGCTATGTTGGTGATAAGAGCCCTAGAAATAAAAATATTTCTAGATGAATTTTAATTAAGCGTTAATTTTATTGGTTGTTTCTTAAGTCAAAAGGTATGGAGATGAAACGTTGTGGTGTGAAGACTCGACTCCAAAAAAAACTAAAAAATGCACCTAAGATGATAAACAATTCTTTTCCTTTTCAATGAATCTCTAGCTAAAGGAAGAGTTGAGAATGCAATTTCTTGAAAAACAAATCATTCCTTCAACATATAATCGAAAAGAAAAACTTTTTTTCTTTTTCAATACACTCAAAACAAAGCTAGTCACAAAATAAATCGCTTTTCGTTTCAACACTCAAAACTACATAAAAGAATTTTTCGAAAGAGAAACTAAAATTTCCAGAAAACACACTCAAAACTATGAAAAATCTAATCTTGAGATCTAACTTCTAAAAACTAATTGAAATAAAATCTTCAAATGTTTTTGAGGATGTTTTTACTTAGTTATTCAGAAAACTAAAGATTAATTCATTCAGGAAAACAAATCAATCAAAAACACCTAGCTATGTTTTTTTTGTAAGAAATGAAATTCACAACTTATGACCAAGTTCGTTCAAATTTTTGCAAAGAGAAACAAAATCTATATCTCACCAAAGGAAGATCTCACAAACTAGCTAGACTTATCAAGAAGACAAAAGATTCCAGGGTGATCTAAGGTTTCTTAGGCTTCTAAGCTTCAAGTCACTACAAAGACCAAGTGAAGACCAATCCAAGCATGCAAAAACTTCTAGAAATTCATCCAATACACAACACTAATGGAACTTACTTATGAGAGACTTTTGACGAGATATATGCATATCTGGGCAGAGGATAAAAGTAACAAAGAGAACCTAAACTAACTGGATGAAAATATTTTAGGATTTTCAAAAATTTTGACAGGGTCCGTAGGCCCCCAGTGAAACCAAGTGCGGTACCGCTCTGTGTAGTAAAGTAATAGTGTGGAGAGGTCCGCACTGTAACTCAAACAGAACATGCGGTCCTCGTAAAAATTTAGAAAAAACAAAAAAATCAATCCAGGACCTACAAACTACCCAATCCCACACACATCAACCAAAAACCAAAAACCAAAAAATCAAGTTTCTCAAATCAAAGTTAAAGGAAAATTAAACAATCAAATCCTGTCCCCAGTGGAGTCGCCAATTTGTTAAGTGGATAAATTGTTCTTGTGGACAAGACCAATCTCCCTAGTATCAATTGATATCTAGCAACAAACAGGACATGCAAATCTAATTTTCTCTAAACATATTACGATTCATTAATAAAAACTAAGAGGTGTTTTAGACCCTACCTTAAGTCCAATGCTAGTTCATGGCAGCCTTGCTCCAACAGCTTCAAAGAGTTTCCTTCTTATTACCTGCAAACACAAACAAGCACACATCAAAGAACACCTGCATAGCTAATATAATAAATCATGTTCATCATAGTGATCAAGGAGTCTATGAAATAAACCATTAAACACAACTTATTGAGAAAAATAAACTTGATTGTATTAACTTTGAAAAAGAAGAACTTTACAGCCTTGGTGCCTTGATGCTGTACAAGCTCTTCCTAGGGTCCAAGCAGGAACCTTATCTACTTTGACAAGCCTCACTCTCCTCCCAATGAGATCAAAAGGTATCTAATCTTTCCTCTCAAAAGCTCAATTAGAAAGACTAAGTTCCAACAGCATTTACCCTAAAAAATATTCACCTTTCAACCTCTCCCAAATGACCAACCCAAAGCTTCATTTTATAGTGCAAGGGAAGGCGGTTACAGGTCCATCATTGAAGGGATAGAGTCCTCCTTCAAGGGGATAATATCCTCACATCAAGGGGTTAGATCCTTAAGGAATGGGATGCATGAACCCTCAAGGAGCGAACTTGCCCGCGCAAGATTCCATCTAGAAGCTTCTAGAATTGACTCAAAGTGAGTCTTTAAGAATAAACTTGCGCCTTTTTAACTTTTACAGGGTTTCGCACCTATAAACGCAGATACAGAGTGGTCAAATGCATAGGGGAAATGACCAATGGGTGTGGTACCACAGGTAATGCTAAGAGAAAGTGCGAAACTAGAATTTTAGAGATTTTTAAGGACTTTCTCTTATTTTCAAAGCTTGATATGCAGAGCTGAGGTTTAAGACTTGCAAAGGAGGTATGTATGAGTGGTGATAGACTCATATTGATTGAAGAATGTCAAAGTGACATTTGCACACTACAACACCCCTCCACACGACAACTACACATGGACAAGATTGTGGGGGAGTATGAGGACATCTTCACCTCCCCCATAGGGGTTCCTCTGCACAGTCAGGTCAAGCACTCCATCGATCTAACACCAGCTACACCACTGCCCAATGGAAAAATCTATTGGCGCTCCATTCTGGAGAATGATGAAATCAAGACGCAAATTTAGGAGTTGCTGCAGAAAGGTCACATTCATCTAAGTTCATTGTCCTGTGGGAGCCTGATCATGTTGGTATAGAAGGATGGGACTTGGAGACTTTGTATTGACTATCGGGCGTTGAACAGGATCACTGTTCGTAATAGGTACCCGATCCCATGGATTGATGACCTCCTGGAATAGTTAAGGGGGGGAAAATATTTTAGCAAGATTGATCTGAAGTCAAGATATCACCAGGTACCAATCATACCCTCTGATGTGTGGAAGACTGCCTTCAAAGCCAAGGAGGGCCTTTTTGAATGGTTGGTTATGCCTTTCGGATTGACGAATGCTCTTGAAACCTTCGTGAGGCTAATGGATGACTTGCAGCCATTAACCAACTCATTTTTAGTGGTATACTTGGATGACATCCTAATCTTCAGCCAGAGTTGGGAAGAGCACCTTCACCACATCCAACAAGTTCTCCAAACACTGCGGCAACTCACGCTATGTGCCGATTTGGAGAAATGCACTTTTGGTATGACCCAAGTTCAATATCTGGGATAGATTATTGATGAACAGGGGGTGCATGTGGATCCAAGCAAGATCCAAGTCATTCAGGATTGGCCATATCCAACCACTCCAACAGAGCTCCACAGCTTTCTAGGTCTTACCAACTTCTACCATAGGTTCGTGTTGGGGTTTTCTCATATCACTTGGACCTTGAGTCAAGTCACCAAGGGAGGAGTGAAAACAAAATTATTTTGGTCTGAATATCAACAAAAGGTGTTCACAGAGTTGAAATATCGCCTCTCCATGGCACTAGTGCTCACATTACCAGATTTGCAACAATCATTTGAGGTCGAGATAGATGCCTCTGACTATGCTATTGGGGTAGTGCTTACTCAACACAGGCATCCAATGGCATATCATAGTTTGACACTTTCAGACATAGTCTGGAAGTTTCCCACTTATGACAAAAAGATGTATTCCATTGTGCAGGCCTGCCGTCAATGGAGGCATTACATTTTGGGGAAGGAAATGATCATCCACATAGACCACCGACCCCTACAATTCATACAAACCTAAGGGAAATTGCAGAATGATCACCATCAGAAGTGTTCTACTTACCCGCAATAGTTCCATTTGAATATCAAGTATAAGAAGCGTAACACCAATAATGCTGCAGACTGCCTCAGTCGACCATTGATCATGGCGTTAACCACCATGCTCAACTCTTATGGGAATGGGACTTCTGATTGGCCACTTCACTACAAAAGTGACCTAGAATTTGGCCACACATACCAAACACTCTTGGAGGGTAGGCATGTTCCAAATCTTCACCTCTAAGATGCCTTTTTATGCCACTTGGGTCACCTTTGTTTTCCTTCAAGCGAGCATGCCAAGGTGATTTGGGAAGCACACTATGGTCGGGCTGGTGGGCATTTCAGGTCGAGAAAATGTTGGTAGTACTGCAAAAGTATTTCTATTGGCAGAATCTTCAACAAGATGTCAGGAAGTACATCAGATCATGCACTGCCTGCACCATTGCCAAACCAACCATCAAGAAGCAAGGCCTCTATACCCCACTTCCTACCCCTAGTCAACCTTGGGATTCCATCTCCATGGATTGCATGTCAGGCCTTCCTTCCACTAACCATGGAAATGATTGTGTTTTTTTGGTTATCGAGAGGTTCTTGAAGATGGCCATTATGGCAGCCTACAAGAAGAATATCACAGCAGGAGCCACTGCTAAACTCTTCTTTGAATGAGTGTGGGTGCACTTTGGGATCCCACAGTCTATCATCTCAGATCGGGATAGTCAATTCCTCAGTACATTTTGGTCGAGTCTTTGGTCGATGTTCGACACCAAACTCACTAAGTCCACAACCTTCCATCCACAAACTGACGGGCAGACAGAGGTTGTCAACAGGATGATTGTACACATTCTGCACATGTAAAAATCAAATCATCCACGCACATGGGACGAGAGCCTCCCCTATGTTCATCACAACTCCAATCGAGCTCTTCATAACTCGACTAGCCATAACCAATTTTAGGTGGGCTCAGGATTTCAACCACTATGTCCCATTGATGTGACCATGCCATTTGCAGCTACTTACACAGATTCAACTCATGTCCAATCTAAAACAGATAAGGAAACCAACCTCATTGATCACATCCAACATATTTGTCAGTAGGTCCATGACATTCTGGAGAAATAAAATCCCAAGTACACGTAGCAACATGGTCAACATCATGTGCCACACAAGTTTCAGGTGGGTGACAAAGTCTGGTTGCATTTGCAAAAGGAAAGACTTAGTGGAGCCTATCAAAAACTGAGACCACTCAGACATGGCCCTTACACCATTACAAAGGTTGTGGGAGACAATGCATTTGAGCTCAGCGTTCCCCCATTCCTTGGCCTGCACCTAGTGTTCAATGTTGACCACCTTTGGCCATACTTTCCACCATTACTGGACACATCTGACATTGCAGAACAGTGCACACCCAAAGAATTAAATCCAGATAGCATGGAACAAGCTACAACTAATTGGATCATGGACACGCAGATCAAGCACACTTGCCAACTGAAGATCCAACTATATCAAATTGTCAAATAAGGTCAACTCCTTCACTATGGCAAGTGGCTCACGAGGAACGAAGTTCAGCGGAAGTTTCCTCATCTCATGGAGGAACTCAATGCAATGGGGACCATTACTTCCTAAGGTGGGAGGAGTGATCTAGGTGGATATTGGTGGCCACCTACCAAGTCCACTTAGACTCCCACCATTGTTTCTCCCATCTTTTTTGGTTTCCTTAATTGTAGCACAACTTACTATTTTTAGCAGTTTTTTGGGTCCTGAACTTCCGGAGCCATTTTGAGGCCCTAAATGATGTTTTTTTGGGAAAACTGGGAGAAACATAAGTCCATGGACCGATGTTTCTCTTCCCAAAGTTGTATTTCTTAGATAGATCTTTCTAACGAGATATTGTGTGTGTCAAACACAGATCAATGCCAAAGATACAACCCTTGGACATTGATGTACCAATTTACCCAAATGGGGCCCACAGTTCACCGATTCATCTTCTAGGGTTAGGTTTTTGGATGTTTATGGTTTTCCATTATTTCTCAACAATAAATAGGCCTTCCAGCCTCATTGTAACACAGTTCAGAGGCATGTAGCTGCCACATCTCTTCTTAGAGATAAGCTACCATCACCCTAGTTGGTTTATTTCCATTTCTGTTTGTAAGAATATTTTAGTATCTTAGATTAATGAAATGAAGTATTATTTCCACTACATCTCTGTGTTTATGGTTATCTCAGTAATTTGTTGTGTTCTTATTTAAATCCGGATCATAGTCCTTCCTCCAAGTTTGTGGGTTCTTCACCATTCTCAATTCAAGATAGGTGGTATGGGCCTGTGTTCAGACGTCCTTGCTTTATGATGACTTCAAAGTCATATTCTTGAAATAATAACAACCACCTACAAATATGCCCCCCCAACAAAGGCCTATTCACTAGGTATTTTAGTGTTGAGTGGTGAGTATACATCTTTAAGTGTCCTCCAAGGAGATAGTGGCGATATTTCTGGAGTGTGTATACAATCGCCAATCCTTCTCGCTTAGTGGTGGAGTAGTTCTTCTCAGCTTTTGACAATCGTCAACTTGCGAATGAAATTGGATGATCAATTCCCTCCAATCCTTCTTGAGTGAGTACCATGCCTAATGCGATACATGACGCGTTAATGTGCACATGAAATTCAATGTCCCATTTCAGAAAGAATAATATAGGAACTGATGCCATCTTTTTTCTTTAAGCATTTCTAGACTTCTGTTGCATTCCTCATTCCAAGAATTAGTAGCATCCTTCTTCAGCAACTCTTCCATTGGTGTTGTGATCTACGCATAGATTTTTATGAACTTCCAATAGTAACCAGTGTGTCCAGTGTGGGGCATAGTTGTTTGACACTTCGCAGTGCTTGCAGATTGAGTATGATAGCGATCTTCACCGAATCCACCATCAGACCTTGCTTACAAACCACATGGCCGAGTAGGTTCCCGAAGGGGATGAGGCAAGTACACTTCTTTAGATTTAGTACAATCTGGTGTCATAGCCAAGTATCTAGCATTAATCGTAGGCTTGCATTATGCTTCTTAACTAGCCCAAATACGGTCCAATCATCAAGATATAAGTCTAAGAACTTGTGTATAAATTCCTTGAATACAGCTACCAAAATGCGAGAGAATATCACTGGCACGTTTTTTAGTCCAAAGGGAATCACCATATACTAAAAACATCCCCATTTGGTGGCAAAAGTTCTCTTACTTCTATCCTCTAGTGTGATCTTGATCTGGTGGCAACCCAAGAAACTGTTTGTGAAGGAGTAGGCTTCCTGTCCTCCAACATTCTCTAGTACTTCATCTGTAAATGGCATCGAAAAGGGATCGTTGACACATGCATCATTGAGCTTTCTCAGATTGATGCAAATGCAAATTTCACCATTTTGTTTTTTCTCCTGCACAACCATAGGACTTACCCAGTCAGACTCTTCTACCGATTTAATTATTCCTGCCACAAGCATCTTATCCAATTCTTCGTAGACCTTTGCTTTATATTTTGGATTCAACTAGCAAGGCCACTACTTAACTGGCTTTGCTTCCAGCTTTAAGGTTATCTTCATCATTCTCATGTCACCGAGGATACCTTTTAACTCTTTGATTTTTGTGGGGAGTAAACCTTGATATTATTGAAGCAACTCGACCACCATTTCCACCATGGCATCATCGCAATAGTCTCCCAGCATTGCATACTTCAGCTCTACCTCCGTTCCGATGTTTACTTGTTTTCTTTTCAGTGGCGAAGTAATGTTTGGATCCTCGATTGCTAGTCCATGCACATCGTGACTAACTTCTATTTCTAGAACATTGATGTTTCTAAGGTCGTCCTCATCATCTTCTACTTGCACATTGTAACATTCCAGGGCCTAGCTCAACTGTCGCGACCAGTCTGGCTGCACAATTTCTTCTGGTTCTGATTGTATTTTGAAGATAGTGGGCTTTACGACCTACAACCTATCATCCATAGTATCCATCGATTGATCCTCAAAGAGGAAAGTTGATAGAAACCCTTCGCGTAAGGTATCCCATTTGCCTGTGCCATGTCGGAGCTCTGTTTCAGTATACTAATTCCTTTAGATGATGTCCAAGGTATGATAAAATAAGTGTACCCACTATTGTTGAGGCTCTTCTCCATAAGCTTGGACCCATCTGGTCAAGTGCATCCACGGATCATCATGTCCATCATATTTCTCCATTATGTGTAGTTCCAACCTCCGAAATTGTATCTACAACATGTGCCTACAATCTCGCCAATTGTCAAAGGTTCCTTCATGTGTGCCCCACCAATAAGCAGGCATCACGCGCAATTCCCATTTCAATGCATCGAACCACTGGTGCTCTGGTATCATGCTTTCAAATTTGATAAAGAATTCATCTACTATTGTTAGCCCATCATACAATGGTAGTTCATTGTCCTGAGTTTTAGTGTAACACAACGATTTAGTCACCATATCGTTGTTTAATGTGGTTAGCCCATTCAGTCGGTTATGCAATCACTCATCTTCTTCATCTGAATCTTCGGTGCCAAAGTCTGCATGCTCCCATGATATTCTTCCTTCCATCATTGTATTGTCCCACACTTGATGTTGTGTAGTGATTTTGTAAATACAATCTAACTCATCATCACTTCCTTCGTTGCACACAGGCTCATTGTAAAGCGGTCCTTCAGCCGAGTCTAACGAAATGACTACGTGGAGTGACTTCTTTTCAAAGATAATTTTCTGCTTCCTTAAGATAATAACTCCATTCATGTTAGTGGCCTAGTCTATTCCTAATAATGCAGGGTAAGGGCTAATTTTATGCACACTTTAGATTACCTCGAAGTCCGTTCAGGTGCTCGCGCCTTCTATATTTACAGTAATCCCTTGTAGTCTTCCCATGGGTAGGATCTTCTATTTATTTTCCATCCTCAATTGAATAGGAGAACATTGCAGTGTGGGCTTGCCAATGCACTCCCACATTTTTATGGGTAGTACATTTACATCTGAGCCCAAGTCTAGAATGATATGATCCATCTCATAGTCACCAATCTGCACTATTAACTACATTTCCTACCTAATCCACAACACATGTTTTCCCAATTTTTAGATCATGTGCAGTTCATTTGACCCTGCGCACCTCTTTATCAATTCTTGCAATCCCTTAACCACAATATTGTCGCGAAGCAATTTCATGCATGTCTCTAAAAAGGTAGTCATCATCAAGGGATCCCTTTCTATCTTGGATCGATCCCTCCTACCTAGCGTAGAGACCTCTGCTAAGCTCTCCCTAGCTTCCAAAACTATCTGCCACTTCTGAGCACCATATTTATGTTGGGTTTTTCTTCGAATGATTCAGACCTCATCATTTGGACGTTCTGTGTCTTCTTAGGTTGTGCTACCTTTTTCTCATCGATTTGCACTATTGGTGTGGGGAAATCTATCAGTTCATAATCGAATTGTTCACAGTAAGGGAACAATATTTTGGTTGGATTGGTACAGTCCCGCATGTAGTGACCTGGTCCTCCGCAGTTGTAATAAATGAGCTACCTGCAACCTCTTCCTGGCACCATTCCTCCCCGTCCTTGCCCACATCCCTAGAACCCACTGCACGCTAACGTCACAGCTGGATCCTGACCTTGCACTTGATAACTTTGGTAGTCTCATTCCTCGTGGCCCACCGATCTGCAAAAGTTGCAAAATAGCCATTTGGGGGGGTGGGGGAGGGAGTTGTCTCATACTCTGTAATAGATGACAGTTATCCGTGGCATTCTTTCCTCCCTCCTGGCATATTGCACACTAGAGTGTAGGTGTTACGCTTGGCCCTGCCTATGCCTCTGGTAGCAATGGCATTCATCCCCCCACTCCCACATGGTTCGCATGAACTGGATAGTGATCTTTATCATGACCTTGGCTTCTACACTTTATACACCATACTTCCTCCTAGGCTCCTGGGTGAGGTGCCTACTCTTTTTTTAACTTCTACATTTCTAAACATAGATTTTGTATTTGCGCATGGATTTACTGAAATCCCAACCCTGGATCCTGTATTGGAGTTTCGTACAACCTCATCATGGCCTCTAATGCTTTGGCTTGGGTTGAGATCTTTTTCTGTGATAATGTCATCATTAGGTGTAGTGTAAGTGACACCATAAACCATGCGCAGTGCTGCACATCCGACAACGTCATGTTCGCCTCATGGGTTGTACTTTTTAATCTCTCATCTAGATCCTACGGGGTTTCACCAAGCATCATCGCGATTTCCTTGAACCCTATAATCGACTATGTTTCTGATTTCAGCCGACTAAACTCTTTTTCTAATTCGTTCTGGATCTATGCTGTTAACGCATTTGGGTTGTAACTTGAGTACTTTATATACCATGTCAGTGCTCAACCCTGCAACGTGCTAACTAAGGTAGCCTTCTTGATGTTATCATCTGTTACTCCATGTGCTTCCCATACTGCTGCTACTATGAACCAAAGTTGTTCTAGATATTTGCTTCTTGCTCCTTTGAATACTAGTAGCTAGATCATGCTCGTCGTTCTGAACCTTTGACTTGCGTGTCAGTGCTCTGTAAACTCATATTGCTCCTAATTCAGTCAATCTTCAAGCCCTTTCTTTATGGGATTCTGACATTAGACACCCCTTAGGCAGATCCTAGTCCCAACAATGGAACCATTTGTTGGCTTATATGTGCCTGACACAGGTTCAGAAGAGTTATTTAGCTAAATAAATCCCACAGTTACCAACCCTTTCAGCAACAGCCCACGGAGCGGAGACTAAGGTCTCATCCGAGGTAGTAGGGGAGGGTGTTGGAACCAAGTTTCCACACCATTGAGATGTCTTGATGTAGTCAAGAGGTTTTGCACACTGCCCTATAGCCTCAAGCTTCTCTCCTTCCACCGCAGATCCAAAACAGGGTTATTCCTAAATACTAATTACTCAATGAGTTATTATAGATTAGATCTACTTTTTAGGGTATTTAAGCAACATTTAACAGAAATAACTAGTTCGCGCACTTAGAGAAGATACATATGTGTATAAACTCATACATAAGCATATGCGCATAGATTAAATAGTTATATTAACCCTAAATTAGCCAAATCCGCAATAATTTAGATTTTGACAGAAAATTTCAGAATCAACTTATCTTTATTTAATTCTTCCACCAATACATCTAGATCTGCCCTGTGAATTCAGCTACAGGGATCCGTGCACATACCTACAGAGTCTACCAAGCCTCTACGCACATAGCTATAGAGCCTCTATCTTCCTACCAACACCCTTGACTCAGACTTACAGACGCTTCAAGACTTTTCTTCTCAAAAACCAATTACATTCCCGATCAAATTACATACGAAATAGCTACCTTGTACCCATTTATACATTCCTATGGTCTGCAAACCATGGAAAATCCGACGTACTTCCTATTATTATTGGGTATTCAACCAGTTGACTCGACCTATTACATTTCGTTCTCTGCATATTTCAGAGTCTTTATCATAATTTTATCCTAATTTATAAGCTTTATGCCCCAAAACTATTATGTGGGACCTCCGATACCAACAACACTTTGTCCACACCATAGCATCATATTATTCTCTACCCTATAATCTCAACAACATACATTTAGTACTATTCCCCTTCTATTCCACAATCTCTCTCAGCCTCTCACACAAAAACACAGGCTCTTTTGGGTCTTCTTTTGTTGGGTCCCTATAATACTAGCGATTACCCCATTAATATTGTAGTTGCATCCCTTATTAATATTTTTATTCCCTTGTTATCCCCATAGTGTTATTACTATGCCCCATAGAATCCCTCCATTGTTATTTTTATGGCTTTATATTATTATTCTTAGGTCGACTGGGTTATATTGTGACTCCTTAGACTCCTATATATAGAAAGGAGGTTTTGTCATTTGAATCATCCAAGAATTGTTCATTTAGGTAATGTAAAGGAGGTTTCCCCCTTGAGGAGGCTGAATTCTAAGGCGTTGATCTATCTTTTCTTGAGCTAGTTTCATAATATTTGGTATCAGAGCTTTGGGTTCTAGGGTTTCGCTGCTCCAAACAGGCCATCGTGGCATTATTTCTATAAATTTTTTCTGCAATGTTTCAGAAGCTAAAAAAAAACCCAATTTAGAAGAAATCACATTGAATCTTGGTTCCAAATTTCAGAGCTTTTCCTGCTATATTTGTGGAGATATGATCTGAGGAAGTTGGTATTTTTGTAGACTCCTGAATTACATTCCAAATAGGTGACCTGGGGAAAATCATCATAACTTTCTCTCTGAGCATCAAATTGAAATTTCGTAAGAAGGTATAGAAAGAGGACAGATTGTAATTTCTTGTACATATTGTTCAGAGCCAAAGGTTGAAACAATGACTCATGAAACGTCGTACAAGTTCGCTCTACTGAACTAGTTTATAATCAGGTCACTGTGGGAGAGTTCGTATAACACTTCCTTGGAGAATCCAATTTGGATCAGGATAGTGGAATTGGAAAGAGGACATAGAGGGCTACTGTAGAAAGAAATTTCAGAATTGGATGATCCAAAAGTATAGAGATACAGCAGAGGCAATATCGAGCTCCTACAAAGGGAAAAAATGTGTGTAGATTCTTTTAAATTTTTGCTTAAGCTTGGTTTGAAAATTTATTTTGAAGGAATTGAAAGGGAATAGTAGAGCATTATTATCAGTAACTGATGGCCTGAGGAAAGAAAATTCAAACACCTAGTAAGCAACCTGAAAGCTCTAGCATGACTCATGAAGAAGAGGAAGAAATTTTACATGATATATCAAAATTACAAGAACAAGTGCAACAAATTTCACACTCACAAAAGCTAACAGAAGCTAAGATAAATGGCGTGGAATCTAACATAAAGGGCATGGAATATAAGATGGACAATTTGAAGATAGATATGAAGACAAATTTGAAGAAAGACATGGTAGATTTGAAGACAGACGTGAAGACAACATGGCAGGTTTGAAGACAAATTTGACAAATTTTCTACAAGAAATACTTACTAATGGTGAAAAGGTTCTAAAGGAAACTCATGATGCGAACAAAAGAAATGTTAATGATGATTTCATAGACTCTAATGTGGGATCTAAGTCCCACCATATTCCAAAAATTGATATGAGGAAGTTTGATAGCAAGGATCCCGCAACATGGATATTATAGATGGAGCAATTTTTCGATCTCAATAATGTGCAAAACACACAAAAGGTATGTATTACAACTTTATATTTGGAACCAAATCAGTTTGTATGGTATCAATGGCTTTGCTCGCGTAAACAATTTATCACTTGGGCAATTTTTACGGAAGAATTGATAGCACATTATGAGGATACAAAAAGCAACACTTTTTTTAGCCAATTGATAAGTCTCAAACAAAAGGGTTCAATAATGGAGCACATTGAGGAGTTCCAAAAATTGAACATAAGGGTAAAAGATATTCCAGAGGAGCATAGGATTGATGTGTTCATAGGGTCTTTAAAGGATAATATCCAACATGATGTTCGCCTTTGGGAACCTGATTCATTAGAGAAGGCATTCAGGTTAGCAAGAAAAATGGAAAGCAAAATTATGGCAACCAAGAAGCATACCACTCACAACTATAAAGATGGAAGTGTTTGCCCCTAGTCTTCCACAACCTATAAGGTTGACACCACAACAATTGGATGAAAAAAGAGCAAAAGGGCTTTGTTACAGTTGTGATAGAAAATACACTAAAGGTCATAAGTGTGCTGAGAAGAAATTATTCTACATAGATTGCGAAGACGAAGAAGAAAAGGAGCAAGAAAGGTCAAAAGAAGAGGATATACCCCAGGAACAAAGCCTAGATAAAGAAGAAATGAATCGGACCATATCTTGTAATGCATTAGCTGGAATTACCACTCCTCAAACCATCAATATAGAAGGACAAATCAAGAAGAGAAAGGTAATAGTGTTGATTGATTCAAGAAGCACCCACAATTTTATTGAATGTAAGGTAGCAAAAGAATTGAATTACTTCTTATATCCAACATCAGAGTGTCAAGTGATGGTTGCAAATGGAGGAACAATAAATTGCTCTGGAAAGTTCCATAATATCAAGCTACTGATGGGAGAATATGTATTGACTAGCCGAATGCTTTCCATTCCAATGGGAGGTGCTCATGTTGTACTAGGAGTCCAATGGCTACAATCTTTGGGTACAATAGCTTTTAATTTTCAAGAACTTTTCATGAAATTTCCTATGGAAGGAAAGGAATTTGAATTAAGAGGTACTGTAGGGAAACCAGGAAAGATAATAAGCTCTAACGGTATGACAAAGCTTCTAAAAAAGGAACAAAGGGGTGTAATTGCAATTATGTTCGCTAGATGTATCCACATTGGAATCATCTATTTCTCCAAATATCCAAAAACACTTGAACAATCATTCCAAGGTATTTGAGACTCCCAAAGGTCTCCCATCTATTTGTGAGCATGATCATGCTATTCATCTGATTCCAGGAAGTGTTCCTCCAAACATCAAGTCGTACAGATATCCCTATGCCCAAAAGAGTCAAATTGAACATATGGTTGCAAAAATGCTGGAGGCTGGTATAATTCAACCGAGTCAAAGTTTTTTCTTTGCTCCAGTAGTATTAGTGCACAAGAAGGATGGATCATGGCACATGTGTCTGGATTATAGGTTGCTCAAAAATCTCACTATTAAAGATAAGTTTCCCATTCCTGTCATTGATGAATTACTGGATGAATTGCATGGATCAATTTACTTCACCAAGTTGGATATTCATTCAGGATATCATCAAATTAGAATGAAGACTGAAGAAATTCTAAAAACAACATTTAGAACTCATGAGGGTCATTACAAATTTTTGGTCATGCCTTTTGGCCTTACCAATGCACCTTCAACATTTCAAGGTTTGATAAATTCCATTTTCAAACCATTCCTTAGAAAATTTGTGTTAGTATTTTTTGATGATATACTAATGTACAACAAGTCTTGGAAGGATCATGTTGAACATGTTGACAGGGTGCTACAACTATTGGAGGAGAACCAATTATATGCAAAAAGATCCAAATGCTTCTTTGGAGTCCAAGAGGTGGAATATCTGGGTCATATTGTATCTCATGAAGGAGTTAAGGTAGACCCTAGCAAAATTAAAGCCATTAAGGAATGGAAAATCCCCACATCCATAAAGCATCTGCGAGGATTTCTCAGGTTGACAGGTTATTATCGCAAGTTTGTTAAGAATTATGGGAGAATAGCAGCACCTCTAACAACATTATTGAAGAAAGATGCATTTTCATGGACTCCGGAAGAAACACAGGCCTTTGAACATCTTAAAGAGGCAATGTGCCAAGCACCGATCTTAGCTACACCGGACTTCACAAAAACCTTTATTGTGGAATGTGATGCTTTGTTGGACACCTAATCCTCAATGGGTTAGTGTGGAAGCTGAATGGACAAAAGGAGTCCAAGAGACCTTGGGATGTGAATCCCAACGGTCACATAATGTACTATAAATGTATATCATTTGTGAATAAAAATTGTATTTCATGTTTTATCTTTCATATTTCTCTTGCTGTCCATGTGTGTTTAACATGGTATCAGAGCCATGATGTGTGGCCTGTGTAGTTTTCTTCCTCAGGGTTTATCCTTTAGTTAAAAAATGAGATGTTGTTATTCCCTGAGCAACTAGTCTGAGTTGCCTTGAATAGTGCTGGCCGAGTCTTCATTACCTGCGTTCTGTCTGCCACAGCTGCGCTGCCCTGACATATTCTATTTATGATTTTTGCATACGCTCAGACCCCAAACCGTTTCATATTCCCTGACCAGCTTGACACCTCTATCCATAACGCGCTGCTCTTCAGCGTTTACAACGACCTCCTTCTTTTCGTTCAGCTCTTCTTCCTGCCTTAAGCCATGAGGTTTGGTAGAAGTCCCTACATGTATTTCTTCAACTGTTGAGAAGTGCCTGTGCCCTGTGGGCTTGCCCTTGAATTACGGGAAGAGGGGATCCGAGCTTGCACTGAATTTACTCTATACTACCTGACGTAATTCAAATAATGTTTCCTATTAATAAATGGTGTATAATTATAAATTTTCCTTGTATTTTTATCGCATCTCATAAAATCTGAGCTTGCACTGAATTTTGCATCATAGCACGTAAAAAACAACTATCCAGCAAATGGGGTCACCGAGTCCATTACTTGTTTCTCGCTCTAAAACATATCGAAGTTCCCTCATATTTTGATTTGACCTAATGGGTTGAAGCGTTCCAGAGTTTTTTATTGTTCAGGCTATCATGCCATGTCCTCCCTGTAAAAGCGTTGTACATGCGTTTTCAACCCATTTCTCTCGACGACAATTTTTCTTCCAATAAATTCCAGCTTTCAATCTATCTTGTGTGATTTAGATTTGTGTATTTTTTCTTCTTTGAGGCATTTTTATGCCGATTTGGTGAAACGAAACTTGGAAGGCCCTGAGCTAGTTGGAATATGTGTGAACTATTACTTTTAAATGTAATTACTGAACGCTGGTGCAGAAAATAGATCAAAACAATTTGTCAGTTCTATGTGCAGTACAAAGGATGGAATGTTGAAAACTGGATGCGAAAGTAGTAAGCGTTGCGTGGCCAGATTTTCCATGGAGGTAAGTGAATGAAATAACAAGCTTTTGTTTGCGTTGAGATTTTGGTGTCATTTAAAAACTGGAACAGAAGATTGTGCAAGTCCACGTGCAGCGTGGAGACATAAATAAATGTTCATAGAAGAAATCAAAATTTGTTATACCGATTCATAAACATGGCAATGAAGATATGTTGTGTGAGAAATGATAACCCATCAAAGCATATTTTGAAATCGATCTGCATCAATAACTTATCAGTTGAATTTTAAGAGAGAAAATGTGGATACACTAGATATGAAGTGATTTCAAAAGGGAAAGGGTGCACATCAAAGTTTGGGTTTTCATACTTTCCAAGTACTGAATTGAGTGCGTTAAAGTAAAAGGTGCATGATTTGGTTCTATGAATTGAATGATGAGTATGAAAGTCTATACTCATGGATTGGAAATGAACTTTTGTATAAAGTTATGTTTTAAGATTTGTGATTTGGATTTTATAAAAGCCCTATGAAATAGGAATAAGTTATGATGAAAGTATGTGAGTTAATCATGGAAGTATGGTGAAAGTTTGGGATGATGTGTATAATCTCATGTGAATATTGGCATGGTTTAATAAGCATTTGAGTATTTTTTTTGCCTGAAGGTGAGTGGATCGATATTGATAATATTGAATGATTTTGAACATATATTGGAAATCTTCCGCAGGTTGAAATGGGAAAGTGTGAATTGGCCAGTGATTGAAGTTTTTGATTTGGTAAATGTTGGGATGCATTCTTCTATGTTTTAGATATTAATGATCCTGGGTATTGCAGGCCTAGCCCTGCGTCACCTTTCCTCATTGTTTCACTATTTTTTGAGGATTAAAAATGGCTCCAATTAGTGCAATATTAGAGTTAGTGGACAATCTAATACTCTCTAATATGAATAATATAGTCAAAATCAGCAAGGATTTTCTCTCAGAAATTCAGACATGTCTAAAAAATGCACAGGAAAAGATTGATTTTTTGCAGCTTGAATCACAGCTACAACAAGAAGAGATACGTCAAAATAGACACCATTATGAACCTGTTTTTGTTCAGAACAATGAGACAACCACCCATTAGCAGCATGTTAATAATGTTACAATTCATTCAGATTTAGTACCAAACAAAGCATAAAGGTTACATGCAGATGCAGAAGTTCAGTCTGCACTTCCCAAGCCCATCATCAGACCTTGGGAACAACTTGTCCACAACAAGCACAGAACTGGTCTTGGATATGACAAGGACTTGTCCTTTCATATTCCAGACTACGCCAAGCCCATTCAATTTTAGAGTGTTGGATTCATTCATGACAGTTCATCTGCTCCTCATGATAGTTCATCTCCAGGTGTTCCAGACTCTGCTCCTCTTCCACAGCAACAACAACAACAGATCATGAAATGCCAACATTGTGATCGAGTTGGCCATCTGAAAGATCATTGTTTTGATCTTCATCCATGTAAGCACTGTCATAAAACCACCCATTCTTCACACAGATGCTTTAGCAACAAACGTCCTGCAAGAACAAAGATTCAACTTGGTTGGATCGCTTCTTGGCAATGGGCATCAACAACCAAGAAGATATTCCAAACACATGTCAGAACTTTCTCCAGAGTATTGAACAGTCTTGCAGTTGAGTTTTCTCCATCATCTCACCTTGTATCTGACAGGGAGGGAAATGATGGTCATCTACAAGCTTCAGAGTCACATCAAGTAAGCCTAAGCCACAACCTTCCACACCAGTTTCAAAGTTGTAGCCAAAGACAAATATCCCCGTGAACATGCCTTTAGTGGGCAATATGGGACACTTCCTCTAGCAGAAAACTTCAGCTTCTTGCCAGTTTTAGAAGAGTTCCAGGAACAAAATTGAGAACACTTCCTCTAGCAGAAGACTCCAGCTTCTTGCCGGTTTTGGAAGAGTTCCAGGAATCGCATTAAGCATTCCAAAGTTTTTGGTCATCCTTAAACCATCACAGGTTGAGACTTACCTTTTGAGGTTGAAGTTTTACCTTTTATGCGGGGTGAGACCTCCCTTTTATGGTTGAAGGTTTCCTTCTTTAAAACAATAGGATCACTTCCTCTATCAGAAGACTTCAGCTTCTTACCAGTTTTGGAAGAGTTCCGGGAACTGCACTAAGCGTTCGAGTGTTGGTGGCCATCCTTAAACCACCGCTCTTTATACCAACATTTCAGAGAGCACATTTAGCCTAGTGCTGCCATGCATATTTGCACATTTTGTATTATAGCTCTCTTCTTGGAATCATACATAACCCTTCGGATTAAGGGGGGGAATGTTGGACACCTAATCCTCAATGGGTTAGTGTGGAAGCCGAATGGTAAAAAGGAGTCCAAGAGACCTTGGGATGTGAATCCCAATGGTCACATAATGTACTATAAATGTATATCATTTGTGAATAAAAATTGTATTGCATGTTTTATCTTTCATATTTCTCTTGTTGTCCATGTGTGTTTAACATGCTTCAGGAAATGGAATTGGTGTTGTTCTAATGCAAGATGAAAGACCCATTTCTTTTGAAAGTCATCCAATCAAGGAAAAGTGTTTACACAAAGCTATTTATGAGAAGGAAATGTTCGCAATACTCCATGCACTTAAGAAATGGAGACCCTACCTAATGGGAAGACACTTCAAGGTAAAAACGGATCATGATAGCCTTAAATATTTTTTAGAACAAAGATTATCCTCT
>APFE031713144.1:0-31024 GCA_000404065.3 Pinus taeda | reverse complement strand
AGAATTAGTCATCATATAGATTTAATTCCTGGAGCAAGCTTGCCTAACAAAGCAGCATATAGAATGACTCCTGCAGAAAATGAAGAAATTAAGAAACATGTACAAGAATTGCTTGACAAGGGGTTGATCAAGGAAAGCTTGAGTCCTTGTGCGGTGCCAACAGTGCTGAGCCCAAAGAAAGATGGAGGCTGGAGAATGTGTAAAGATTCAAGAGCCATTAATAAGATCACAATCAGGTATAGATTTCTGCTACCTAGAATTGAAGACTTGATGGATTGCTTGTCTGGTGCAAAATATTTTTCCAAATTAGATCTTAAAAGCGGGTATCATCAAATAAGGATAAAGAGGATGAGTGGAAAACTGCTTTTAAGACTAATGAGGGGTTATATGAATGGAGAGTGATGCCTTTTGGGTTGTCCAATGCACCAAGTACATTCATGAGACTTATGAATGAAGTTCTTAAGAATTCATTGGTAAATTTGTAATAATATATCTGGACGATATATTAGTCTATAGCAGGTCTAAGGAGGAGCACTTGAGGCATTTAAATTATGTCCTGCAAAGGCTACAACAGGAAAATTATTGTTGAACTTGAAGAAATGTTTATTCCTGAAAGAAGAGTTGGTGTACTTGGGATTTGTGATTTCAGCTGAAGGATTAAAGATGGATCCAGGAAAGATCAAAGCAATTGTGGAGTGGCCTTCACCCAAAAGTGCTTTTGAGGTAAGGAGTTTTCATGGTCTTGCTAGTTTTTACAGAAAATTCATTAAGAATTTTAGTAAGATTAATGCACCTATTATTGAGACCATAAAAAAAGATAAATAGCCATTTAAGTGGACTATTGAAGCAGAGAGAAATTTTCAGCTGTTAAAGAAGAAAATAACTGAAAAGCCTGTTTTGGTTCTTCCTGATTTTAACAAAACCTTTCAAGTTAAGTGTGATGCCAGCGCAGAAGCAATTGGAGGAGTTTTGAGCCAAGAAGATAGACCGATAACTTATTTTAGTGAAAAGCTAAATGATGCAAAAAGGAAATATTCTTCTTATGATAAGGAGTTTTATGCAGTTGTGCAGGCATTGAAGAAGTGGCGACATTATTTGATGTCAAAATAATTTATTCTTTATTCAGATAACCATGCTTTGCATTTTATCATGCAGCAACATAAGCTCAACCAGAAACATGCTAAATGGGTGGAATATCTTCAAAGCTTTCATTTTGTGTTGAAGCATATAACTGGACAATCAAACAAAGTTGTAGATGCCTTAAGTAAGAGGAATGTTTTGTTGCAGGAAAGTCAAATCCAAGTGATGGGTTTTGATTTTCTCAAGGAGTTATATGAAAACGATTCAGATTTTAAAGAGGCATTTGAAGCTTGCAGGAATCCAGTTTTGGCAGATAGGAGTAAGTGGCTGGATTATTTTCTACGGGATGGTTTATTGTTCAGAAGAAATCAGCTGTGCATACCAGTCTGTTCCATGAGGGGAAATTTAATCAAAGAAAAGCATAGTGGAGGACTTGCAGGTCATTTTGGTGTAGAGAAGACTTCGGAGCAGCTCAACAGGTTTTATTTCTGGCCAAGAATGAAATCTGAGGTGGAGAAGTATGTAAGAAATTGTAAGGTTTGCCAGTATGCAAAAGGAAGAAGCCAGAATACCGGATTATATATTCCATTGCCCATTCCAGATAGGCCTTGGGATATGATAAGCATGGATTTTGTGTTGGGATTGCCCAAAACTCAGAGAGGGTATGATTCAATCTTTGTTGTAGTAGATAGATTTTCAAAAATGGCACACTTTATTCCCTGTTATAAAACTAGTGATGCTTCTCACATTGCTAACTTGTTTTTTAAAGAAATTGTAAGATTGCATGGGTTGCCCAAAAGCATTGTTTCAGACAGGGATTCAAAGTTCGTGGGACATTTCTGGCGAACATTATGGAAGAAGCTGGGAACTAAGCTAAGTTTCAGCCCAGCCTATCATCCTCAGACGGATGGACAGACTGAAGTTGTGAACAGAAGCTTAGGCAATCTTTTGAGGAGTCTTACTGCAGAGCATCCAAAGCAATGGGATCAAGTATTGCCGCAAGTTGAGTATGCATATAATGATTCGCCAAACAGGAGTACAGGACAGAGCCCATTCCATATTGTTTATGGAATGCATCCTAGAGGAATATCTGAACTAAGAAATTTGGGGAAAGAAGAAATGAGGAGTGCAGAAGGTGAAGACTTTGCTTCCAGAATGCAATCAATTCATGAATAGGTGAAACATCAGCTGCAAGATAGCAACATCAAGTACAAAGCTAGAGCAGATATGAAGAGAAGAGAAGTGAATTTTGAAGTTGGATACTTGGTGTTAGCACATCTCAGGAAGGAGAGATTTCCAAAAGGTGAATATAACAAGTTGAAGTCTAAGAAAATTGGACCATGCAAGATACTAAGGAAGTTCTCTGCAAATTCTTATGAGATTGAATTGCCACCTGGCGTGGGAATATCACCAATTTTTAATGTTGCAGAATTGTATAAATATCAGGATACAGCTACAGATGATGCAATACAGGATCAAGAGGCTACAGAGGTTAATTGGGTAAAACAGCTGCCCACAACAAGGAATTTACAGCTAGAAAGAATTCTAGACAAGCAGGTGCACAAGAAGACAAGGAGACAGGAATACTTCCAGTATCTGGTCAAATGGAAAGGACAGCCAATCACTGAAGCGACTTGGGTCACAGAAGATGTTTTACAGAAACTGGGCAAATCTGTAGACCAGCTCATGGACAGGAGCCCATGAAGATTTTTGTCCTCAGGAGTCTGATGTAGGAGCATCTGATTCAGAGGAAAAATCTTCTAATTTATTCCATAAAAAATAAAAAAAAATCTACAGGCAAGGAGTGGGATCCTTAGCCTGCTGTTTTCCATGTTTTTTTTAGTTAGATTTAGAAATAGAATATGCCATCTTTTCTAGATAGAATAAGGCATATTAGACTAGTATTGAGAAAAGACAAAGAAAAGCTAAGATTTTTAGCTACTGCTGCTTTCTATGTGTAATTGCTTTTGTAATAAAGCAGCTAGAGATAGGAAGGAAAAAAAATGGAAAAATCAGCTGCTAAGTAGGAAGTTTTTCTTTCAAGTAAAGGTCTAGAATTAGAATTTTCTATATGCATGAAAAAACAGAGTGTCAAGAGTCCTGGAAAAAACGCATGGACCTATGTGAAGGATAGGAAAAAAAAGAGTTAGCCGTGTAATAAAAAAAGGCCGCGCGCTGTTCATAGTTTGGATGTTTTTTAATAAAAAAATGGGCATGCTTTAATCTACCAACAGTTGGGTTTGATTGTCGATTCTTGAATCGGGATTGTATGCCTGTAAGTTATGATTGCTGTCAATTATCAATTGTATGCCTAAAGAATTTTAGAAGGAAGGCTGTGGCGGGTCTTTTAGGAGACTGTGTAAAAATATATACCCTGGCTGCTTAACAACCGGTTCATTCATTGTCCAATCGATTTCCTTTACGCTGTCCAAATGATTCAATTATGTTGCATTAAATTATCCACAATGGTTATATAATTTACATATACCGTGGGTGCGATTGTAAAGTTATATCATAAAAAAATGGTGTTTGTTGTGATTGCCGCGCGCTGCCTCCATAAAATTAGAGCGTTGTTCCTGTAGAATTAATATAACGCCGTTGATAACACGTCACAACAGGTCATGAAAGTAAATGGAACTATGCCTTGATGCAGCGTTCTAAATTTGTATGAAAAAACCGTGAAATGAAGAGCTGTTGATTCCTCTATTGTCGTTGAAAGGCCGTGTGCCACCGTTGCATGGAGTATTTTTATTACATTTATATATTTGTGTAATCAAAGAAGTCTGTGCTCAATTTTTATATGTAACTTGTTTAAATGAACAAAACAGTGAGCGGATAAGGCAGATCAAAAGGGCGGAATTGGTACAAATTTGTGACCGTTCTTAGAAGCATTATATATGTTGAAAAAGGAGAGAGTTCATGACTGAGGATCCCCATCGAATAGAGAAGGAACAGATTGAAGACATAGAAGATATAGCAACCAGATTCGGAAGATTGTCATTGCAACCAGACAACAGTCCATCAATTAGAAATACGATAGTGGTGATGTCTTATTAGGTGATGATAGGAAGGCTAAAATTGTTGATCACGGAAAAGTAAAGTTGAAGTTGCAAGGTGGAAGGGTTAGAACACTTCAGGGTGTTCTGCATATTCTTGCATACGGCAGAAATTTGATTTTTGTAATCAAGTTGGATGATGCGGGTGTAAAAATAGTGTTCGAGAAGGATACCTACAAGATGGTTCGAGGAGCACTAGTATTGATGTAGGGAGATCAGATTGGAACTCTGTAAAAGCTGCAAGGTAGCACTTTTGTTGATGGGTACAATAATTTTGTGGTTCCTGAAAGTGGAGCAAAAGATCTAGTGGTCTCTAGAGAGAAGACCATGCTATGGCATCAAAGGCATGGACATATTAGAGAGAAGGGCCTTCAAATACTTCATGGTAAAGGTATGGTCGAAGGTATGAGTAAAATCTCTCTGGATTTTGATTTCTGTAAAAATTGTGTATATGGGAAGCAGAATTGGGTGAGTTTCCCCTCTAGTGGTAAGAGGGAAAACCATATATTTGAGCTTGTGTATAGCGATGTGTTTGGTCCTATGAAATTTCCATCACTAGGTAAGTCTGTGTACTATGTATCATTTATAGATAACTTCTAAAATAATACATGGATATATTTCCTTAACAACAAATCTGAAGTCTTTTGACAAGTTTAAATAATTTAAGGCTCTGGTGGAAAACCATACAGTAAAGAAGATAAAGATGTTTTTGGTCAGATAATGATGGAGAGTTTTGCGATAAGGAATTTGAAGAATTTTGTAAGAAGTGTGCTATAGCACGGTAAAAGACTACTCCATACACACCTAAGCAAAATGGAGTTGCAGAAAGAATGAACAAGACCCTAATGGAAAGGGAAGAAAGAAGCATGCCCAGTGGTGTCGAGTTAGGATAGGGATTATGGGGAGAGGCGCGAAGACAACATGTTACCTAGTCAACAAATCACCTTCATCAGCATTGGAGGATAAGACTCCACAAGAGGTATGGACTAGTAAGAAACCCTCTCTTTCACATCTGAGGGTATTTGGATGTGATGCATATGTACATGTTCCAAAGGAGAAAAGAACGAAGTTGGATAGCAAATCTGAAAAGTGCATCTTTATTGGGTATAAGGATGGTTTAAAGGGTTATAGCTTTGGAACCCAGTAATAAGGAAGGTTGTGTACATCCAAGATGTGGCGTTTAGAGAGGTGAAAGATGTTACTAAACATGAAGTCCAACCAAAGGAACCTGAGAAGATAGAGTTTTAGCTTAAGGAGGAAGAATTAGACTCTAAAACAAAGGAGGGTTCAGAAGAAGATGAGCCACAAACTCCAAGTGTGAAAAGATTAGTTCGAGAAAGAAAGAAGCTAGAAAGGTTTAGTCCATTTGCTTCCTATTCAAATTTTGCTTTATCTATTACTATTGATGATCCCAGGATTGTGAAGGAAGAAGTAGATTCAGAGGATGGAAAACTTTGCAAAGAGGCCATGGTTGATGAAATGGCATCTTTGCACAAAAATGAGGCTTGGAATCTGGTGGAGTTTCCAGTTGGAAAGAAACCCATTCGTCGAAAATGGGTGTTCAAGATGAAGACAAATACAGAAGGAAAGTTGGAGAAATACAAAGCTCGGTTGGTAGCAAAAGGTTATTCCCAGGTGTTAGGAATTGATTTTGGTGCTATTTTTTCTCCTGTTGCCAAGGTAGCTTCTATTAGATTACTTTTATCTATTACTGATGCTTTTGATTTTGAGGTAGAACAGATGAATGCGAAGAAAACATTTATTCATGGGGATTTGGAAGAGGAGATCTACATGAGGCAACCTGAAAGCTTTGCAGTGAAGGGTAAGAAAGAACTAGAATGCAAGCTAAAGAAGTCTCTGTATGGGTTAAAATAATCACCAAGGATGTGGTATCAACAATTTGATAGATTTATACGGGGACTTGGCTTCACAAGAAGCAAAGAAGATCACTGTGTATTTTAAATTAAATGATGACCATGTTATTTATTTGATCATGTATGTGGATTGTATGTTGTTGGTTGGAAATGACAAATAAATTATCCTAGATTTGAAGACCCAATTGTCCTTCAAATTGAACATGAAAGATCTTGATGCTACAAACTTTATTCTAGGCATGGAAATTAAAAGAGATCGGGCAAAGAGGAAGCTCTAGTTAAACCAGAGGAAGTATGCCGAGACAATATTGTAGAGGTTTAATATGCATGATAGTAAACTAGTGAAGGTTCCTATTCTTGTAGGTGTAAGGTTATTTATTGAATAGTGTCCCAAGACAAAAGAAGAGGAAGAGGACATGTCCCATGTTCCATATGCAAGTGTAGTCAGCTTCCTGATGTATGCGATGATCTATACTAAACTAGACATTACACATGCACTGGGAGTATTGAGTGGGTTGATGTCAAAACGAGGGAAGGAACACTAGACAACAGTGAAGTGGGTTTTCAAGTATTTGCATGGCACTAGTGATTATGGCTTGTGCTACCAAGGAACACTAAGATTGGATAGCGTGTTGGATATTTGTGGCTTTATTGATGTAGACTAGGATGGAGATATGGATCAGAAAAGATCTACAAGTGGGTATGTGATTAACCTATTTGGAGGTGCAGTAATTTGGATGAGTAAGAAACAATCTGTAGTGGCACTATCAACTACAGAGGAAGAATACATGGTATTCACTCATGCAAGCAAGGAAGAAGTTAGGTTGCAGATATTGTGTACAAGTATGGGGTTAGTACACGGAGCTATAAGGATAGACTGTGATAGACAAAGTGCAATTTTCTTGGCAAAGAACCCTGCTTATCATTCAAAGACAAAGTACATTGATGTTCAATATCACTTTGTGAGGGATATGATAGAAGACAAAAAGGTGTTGCTAGTAAAGGTGGACACTTTGAAGAATACTGCAAATGCATTGACAAAATCTGTGAGCTATGAGAATTTTTCTTGGTTTAAAGAAACAATTGGCATTTCAGGGCTCAATAAGTGATTAAGCTATCATGTGGCTCCCTGTGGAAAGAAAACGACAAGTGGGACAATGTTGGGTTGTGTTATATTCTTTCCACAAATAGCCAACGTAGTTTAGTAGGGGGTTAGAGGAGGACCAGAGCCCCCGTTTGTTGCATCGATTAGGCAGGGGGGATGGTAGGGCCCCCCTTGACAAGGGGGTTTGAGGGGGGTGGGTAGCCCCACTCTACGAGGTCTGGGGCAGCGCCACAGGGAATTTTTTTTTTTGGACCCTATATTAGGTGGGTGGACTTACTTATGGTTTTGTGCATGGTTTTTGCACATGGTTTTGGACGTGATGGTGTTCGGTCCATGGTTTTAGATGCGATGGTTTTTGGTCCATGGTATTGGATGCTTTGGCATGTATAAATATTTCTTGTAACATTGAAAGGAACATAATGAAAATCAATCTGGTAATCTTGGTTTTGCGATCTAGGGGAAAATCTCTGTGTATATGTGTTTTATGTGTTATGCTCTCGCATTGTTTATTTTCTGTGTTTTAGAATTCGTATGTAGGTAATTTACGTACAAGGTTAAAAGCTACAAGCTTATCATTAACATTTTGTTTTGAAGTATATTTCTTTAGCCTTAGTTATATCATTATTGTCTTTATTTAGGATGAGGTCATTCAAATAAGTTTATATGATAGATTCAAATCCCAATGACACTAGAGAGGAGCTGATTCTAGTAAGCAGGAAAAATAAGTTTTGGTAAGAATTTCAGCATAATGAAATTGACGTTGTTGAAGAATAATGTTTTGACCATGAATAGTAAAAAGAGCTAATGGATACAGGTGGCAATGTAGACCCTGCTTAAAGGGAGGCGGTCAGATTTCTAGTGGATGGTTTCAACAACTTTAGCAGTTCGAGATTTGAGGGAACAAAATCAGTAGTTAAGTAACTATTTCCAAATTTACAAGGAAAAATCTTAAATAGCTTCAGATTTCATAGCAGAATAATCAGAAACTAAGGATCACCCCTAGATTTAAAGGTTGAATACTTTCTACCATTTCTAGATTTTTTACAGCAGAATAATTTATTTTTTTACATTTTTAGTTTATTTGATAGGATTTGTTTTCTATATACTAGCAACATTTTGCAGAATAGGTTGTCCTATATATTGTTTCATTTTCAATGTAAAAGGGTTGGAATTTTATGCCAAAATCATGTCGTTTTTTGTAATGAATTCTATTGCATAACTTTTAGTCAAGGGCTTCTCGATCGAGTCAATGACAAAATATATTTCTCATATTTGTGCTTCTAGTGTTACATATCCTTTTTTGCATATGTTCGAGGTTGTATAGGACATTGGGAAAGGATAGGTTTAGTATCAACCTCATTGAGGGTTAGTGTAATGTTATGTTCTTTACTAAGTAGGTCATGGTGACAATATGTTACCATTGATCCCTCTAAATCAATAAATGTTTTTCGCAGTGGTATGATCCGCATTATCCACAGTTTTGTGTTCATTCTGTCGACATTTCAAACCCCAAAGAGGGTCCATCATCGGGACTAATAGAATATGAATGAGAGCTTATTGAGACAAGAGTCAAACGACCAGAAAATAAATAAACCTAGATCCCTATTTTTTTAAAGAAACCGACACTCAAATGTATGATTTCTTATTTATTTTATTTTAATATTTTATTCAAAGATTAATTTATTAGTTTATAATTTAATTTTAGTTTATAGTTTGATTAATTAGTTTAATCTGATTCGTAATTTTTATTTATTTATTTATTGTTATTTACCATATTTATTATTTAGCCCTAGTTTTCTAATTAATTAATTAATTAAAATGAAAACCCTAATACTATGTTTCCAAAGGACTGGAGGGGTTTATTTGTCTGATCAGGCGAAGCCAATTTCCACTAATTTCACTCCCATTGTCCCTGTTGAGGTTCTGAGGAAATTTCATAATTTCGATGGGCTCTCTCATTTTTCTTTTATGATAATTCTCCTCTCTTGCAATTATTTTAGCGTCCTCCAAACACATATGATGTTTTGTTTTGGACGAGTGTTCTGCAAAGGCTGATGTAAGAGATCTCTCATTCTTTATATCAGCCGCGTGCTCTTTTAGTCTTATTTCCAAAGATCGACCAGTTTCCCCAATATAACTCTTGCCACAAGAGCAGTCAATCTTGTACACACCCTTGAGTTGTTGACGATCAATGTTATCTTTTACTGACCTCATCATTTGTCTTATAGTTCCGCATGTTGTAATTGAGTGTTTACGTTATTCTTCCTTAAAATTCTTGCAATCTTATCTGTAACCCCTTGGATGAATGGAAGGTAAACCATTCCATAATTTTCTTTCTTGTCTTTAGGAGGACGCCTGGAGAGAACCTTATCCTGAGCTCTTCTTATAGCTTTCTTGATACTCCACTCTCTGTATCCAAGGTTTTTGAAGACAGAGGTTAAGTGTTCAATCTCTTCTTTTAGGTGATCAGGGTTAGAAATCCTAAAAGCCCTAACAGCTAGAGTTTTTAAGACGCCAAAACTTTTGGGAAGGATGATGCTAAGAGTCAGCATGAAGATAGCTATCAGTATGGGTCTTCTTCCTATAGACCTAGTGTCCCAAAGTACCATCCTCTTTTCTACAGATCAGAACATCAAGAAAGGGGATCCTACCGTTCACTTCAAGCTCCATAGTAAATTTGATTTCAGAAGATATAGAGTTAAGATGATTGAAGAACTTCTCCAGTTCCGCCTTACCATGAGTCCAATTCAGGTTAATGTCGTCAACAAATCTTTTCCACCATGCTGGCTTCAGAGGGTATGAGTCCAGGGCTTTCCTTTCAAAGTACTCCATGTATAAGTTGGCAACAATGGGTGAGAGTGGGGATCCCATGGCGACTCTAGATATTTGTTCATAATAGTGATCTTGAAAACTGAAAAAAGTGGACTGTAAACAAATTTATGCAAGCTTTGCTGTTTCAAGATCGGTGGCCATCTTTATAACATAAATCGCTTCATCCAGAGGAATCTTTGTAAACAAAGAAACCACATCGAAACTAACTAGAATATCGTCTTTATCCACCCTTTTATTCTTGATAAGCCTTACAAAATCATTTGATTCTTTTATAAAAGAGTTTGTGTTACCAACCAAAGGTTTTAGGATCTTAGCTACATAGCCAATTCATAGGTGGGGGAACCAATGGTGTTAACAATTGGTCTAAGAGGGACCCCTTCCTTATGGATTTTTTGGTAATCCATAGATTCTAGGAATAACCTCACACGAGGGAATCAACTTCTTTTTTATTTTATCATCCAGTTTTGTTTCCATGATGGCTTTCTTTACGTGTTTTATCACCTTGGGAATAGGGTTGGAGCTGACTCTTCTATAACTCCCACAATTTAAATGCTCATTCATTTTATGGATGTAATCTTCCTTATTTAGCACAACAGTGGCCCCTCCTTTATCAGCTTTAAGAACAACTATCTTATCATTATTTCGGAGAGGTCAAAGAGCCTCTCGTCCCTCTTTATTTAGGTTACTCTTTGGGCGATTAGACTTCAACATAGCTAGGGAACATTCCTGTCTCAGCATCTCTTTTTTGTTTGATGAAAGGCCTTGAGTACCATTTTCAATGTTGCAATGATGTTTTCAAATGGAATGTTCTTAGGAGAGACCGCAAATCCCAATCCTTTGCTAAGGATATTGATTTCTTCATAAGTGAGCATTATGGATGAGAGATTAATGACTCCCTCATCATGCTTATTTGTGACATTGGGGTTTCCACTAACATACCCACCATTGTGAGGATTATTAGATTTTGCCCTAAATTGATTATCACTTATAGCGTTATCATTCTTAATAATTTTACAAAAATGTGCTGTAGAATCCCCATTCTCGAAGATTCCCATAGCATCAATGCTAATGTCCTTGATTTCAACCTTTTCACCCCTGCTAATAAAGGATTGAATTCCATCATCATTGTTGGAGCCCATGTTGCTGGAGTTAACCCATGAGCCAGTGTTGTTGGATTCAACACTGCTGTTGGATTCAACACTGCTAGAGTCAACAGTTGGGACAGCGCTGCTGCAGTAGTCAGCGCAGGGTACCACACTGCTCTCTGTGTTGATATTGTTGATACAAGCATTGAATGCGTTGTTGGAGTCAACATTGTTGAAGTTGCTGGAGTTGACAGCGTTGCTGGGGTCTGAGGTAGCGTAGTTGGAGCCAATGCTGGTGGAGTCGCTGGAGTCGACAACGTTGTTGGATTTAATATATCGGACAACGTAGGGTTCCACGTTGTTCACCGAATTGATGTTGTTGTTAATACTTGTTTTAATGTTAATACCTGTGTTAACTGTATTGTTGCTTGTCGTAGAGATACTTTCACACGCTTTTGTTTTTATTTAGATAATTAGACATCTGGAAAGGATATTTAATTATTTAATTTCTCCTCTATGCCCCCATCAAAACCTTTCAAGATATGTTTTTTTGTCATAGCTAAATGTTGCAAGTTTTATAAGGACTCATCAATAGAGGATTTTGTTTTTGAGCAGGGATTTATGACTCATCATCAACCACCTATATAAAAAATATTATATTGGTTGTTGTGCTTGATAGGCTATTTTCCAATGAAAATGAATAGCATTAAAAATCCTTGTAGCACTTGAGGGATCCCCCTCTGATTCGAGGGCTAGCTTCAACCTAAAGATTGGTTGAGTTAGTTTCTCAGCACAGTTTCACAACCAACATCTACCTTTGAGAAACATGTAGAACATTTAATGCCATTTCCTAGGAGCGTAGTAATGAAGAAATTTTCCCTTGGGAGAACAATGATTTATTAGATCTATTATTTGCTGTTCAACAAGGGAAAACATTAAGTATTGGTTGCATTCATTTCATCTATCAAATTCACTTTCTTTATATGGTGATCCCACTCAATTATTGATTCCACTATTTCAAGATCTTATCTTCATTCATTGTTGTGTTCG
The DNA here is from genome assembly GCA_000404065.3 of Pinus taeda. Taxonomy (NCBI): domain Eukaryota; kingdom Viridiplantae; phylum Streptophyta; class Pinopsida; order Pinales; family Pinaceae; genus Pinus; species Pinus taeda. The sequence continues at coordinate 18,942 of APFE031713144.1, read as the reverse complement.
CTCAAGGTCTTATAATCATTATTTTCAACAATATACCTTTCTTCATCTTGGCAATGATAAAAAATATCAAACATCAATAGAGGATGCAGTCTCCAAAGTTCTTTTTTATTTCATCTTTCAACAATGTATTGATTTCAACATGGAAGTATCAGTTTCCTATGGAATTTAAGTTTCATATTATAAATATTTTTCAGCTACATATCATTAGAGGTAATTACAACCTAAAAGTGATCTCCTAAGGGAAAATAATAAAATGATATGAAAATAATAAAACAAGATGTATGAATTCTAGAGGGAAAAGAATAAAACTATTTTTTTTAAATGTAATTTTTGGCTTATCTCCTTATTGGTTTACTCAAATTTCATGTCTAGACAGTTGTTGGATGTAGAACTAAATTCTGCATCCATCAATTACTGATTATGCATACCTTTTAGCAGACACACATTGATAAAAAATGATTATACATTAAAAAAACATGTTCAACATGTTTTTTAATGTATCATCAATTTTTATCAATGTGGTTTTTTTAATGTATAATCATTTTTTATCAATGTGAATCTAGTAACAAAGTATGCATAATAGGTACTCATTGGATGAAAAAATTAATTCTGCGTCCAACGAGTATCTACACTTGAAATTTGAGTAAACATATAAAGAGGTAAGCCAAAAATAAAAATAAATAAAGTAGTTTTTTTTTTTTCTTTTGAAATATTTATGTATGCCTCTTTTTAAACTTAAAATCTTTTGATTGATTTACATATTATGTACATGAAAATCGCATGCGAACTTTTAGGTTAAAATTTACTCTAATGAAGGTCATATGTTAGTTAATCCAATTGTCACTTGGCTATAGTAGAAGTTAGACTACACCTAGGAGTGTAAAATTTCAACTTCGTTAAGTAGAGGTGTGTGGGATTGCATAAGTTTATTTCAGATTTCGTTATCCAATAAATTGTTTGGGTATTGATATGCTTCAACAATTTTAATTCGCAGTATGTGGATTGTATAGATTGAATAATATAAGTTGCAAGATATTGAAGAATAGAACAAATTATTGTTGTGAAATATTAACTTCATAGTCCAATGAGTTACGCACAACTGAGTTTGTTCTACATATTGCAATATGTGGTTTTAGATTTTACACAAATATATTCTTATTTTGTGGGTCAATTTGAAAGTTATCATCATTTTTATGAGCCAAATAAATTCAATAAAAATTTATTTCCTAATATGCAGTTCATGTTGTAGTATGTGCTTTTAGGTTATACGTCAAGATTATAGATCACTATGGATTTTTGACTCCATAGTCCAATGAATAGAATAACATTGTTGGTTTATTTTTATGCTCAAATATATAAGTTCACAATCCATAGAAATAGGTGGATATTTGCAATAAAATTTCAAATTGGAAACGAGATACAAGATTCAATTGGCAGTTTGTAGGTCAAAGTTGGGATGATAACTTCTTGTAGCAATATGGTCGATTATAAGTTGAGCTACAGATTGTAGGTTTGGATTGACTCCATGCCCAATGAATTTAAATCACTTATCTACAAGTTCTCTAGATCCCACAAGGGGAAGGAATGTGTAGTTTGAGACGATGTTGTAACATTTTCTTGTCAAGGGAATGTTACGAAATTTTCCATATTTTCTATTTGGTTTCCTACCTAGACTATTGGTCATGTGCAAATTTTAATTAAATTTGCCAAAATTGTATTTTTTCTTTATAAGTTAATCTATACTCTCAAGTTTTTGGCAAAATTAAGGAAAACTATGATGTGTGAGCATTTTATGATCTTTTCTTTATAATAGAGTTATAATTTTTGGCAAAATTGGAGCAAACTATGATGTGTGAGCATTTTATCATCTTTTGTATATAATAAAGTTATAATATTTATTAAAATATATTTGTGCAAGCCCAATCTCGAAGTTCAAGTAAACTCACATATACCATCGAAGTGCCACATATCACTGCCAAGTATCGAAGTTCACCCACCAAAGTCACAAACTGACTCAATCCATCAAACATGTGAGTATAGTGTGGCTCAACACATCAGATTGAATTTTGAGCATGGGTGCATATAAAGAAATGGAAGTTCATTCACATCGTAAATTGGGAATAATATTCCATAATGAAAAATGAAAATTAAAAGACGAGACTGTCATATAATTATCAATGAACTTTACGCTACTAAGTTGAAGCTACACGTAACACAGCAACATCCAAGTCAAGGAGGGAACATGGTCAGCTCATCGACTATTCGATGCAGTTATTCATGATATTACTACTACATTGTCTTTATTTAGTCTTCTATTACATGACCACTATTGAAAGATCAAAACTTTACACATATGATAGTTTCAAAACAAGTTTTGGTATTTATGTGTTAACGTGGGACTATAGAATGGAGATTTCATATGGAATTGATAATGTTGGGGATTTAAAATAATTAGAAGAGCTTGTAAGCGTCACCTATCAATTACTCTCATTACTATGATGCTTTCACATTTGATATTGACAGGTATTATATTCACCGGACTGAAACTAGTATTCTGTATAACTTCTTGTGGTGCTGCAAATTCTCAATGTATAACTAAAGCAGGATTATGATAATGCTTAACCAACTGCGTGGGATCACTTTGTTCCTTCACCATCGCTTTAACTTGGACAGGTTCATCATTTTAGTTTAAAGTGTTGATAGCTTTTCATGGCAGAGATTTAGCCAAGTCCAATTGATGGCCATAGTTTCATTGTGGTACCCCATGACTTTTCAACGGTTAAGGGAGGAGGGGGGTCCACAATAAGTCATATTGTCAAAACAACTTTTCATAGGTGGCACAATATGGAGAATTGCTACAACCCCCAATGAAATATCATATACTACCAAACTCCCCCTTCACATTCTGCTAGCTTTTGGAAATGATTATTTCCTTTCGTCATACAATGATGTGGATTATAGAGATATACCATTAGATGGATGATTAAGGCCAGATATTAATGATCTCAAGATACAAATTTCTCAGTTTCTAGGTAGCACTAGTGCACCGCTTACACTCTTGGTACATTCTTTTGGGTTTTAAAAAGCAGGATTAAGAAAAGGCTTTTACTGTCAGTAGAGATTCCACATTCAAACTGTAAACTATTACAAGAACCATACGTATTTCAGGATTTGTTGATTGTGTATGCTTATGGGAGGCAGTCTATGAATTGGACGGTTGAAAATGAAAAGAAAAAGAGAGTCGATGGTTAAAAAGAGTTCTTATTGTTTACAAAGAGAGAATTTTTTTCTTTGTTCCACAATTTAAAATTTCGCAGAGCTCTCTAAACATTGAATTTTGGGCTCAATTTCTCGGCAATTGAAGTCAAATATGAAAAATCGAAAACATGGGTTTTTTGCAGGATGGCCCCATTTACGTTTCAATTGGGAATTTCTATGAAATTTTGAGGAGATAAAGATATTTTGTTGCTTCTCTGAAGGGTATATGTTAAGTTTTTGGCATGACCAGGTTTTTACAAAATACTTGCGAAAAAATTAGTTAATTCACTGACAACATATGGAAGAATGAACACTTTTGAAGAATGTTTCCAAAATCCTAACAATTCAAAATAGTCAAGGTGTGTTTCTTGAAATAAATTTCCCACGTGTATCAAAATTCCAGATTTAGCGCATATCATGGATCCTCTTTAAAGTACTAGCAGCATCATCGATTTAGTCTCAAGAAAACAACTAGTTTCAGAGAATTAGTTGATCACAGTTAAAATTTTCTAAAGGTAATGTTTTATAATTATTATTTTCATTAGCAAGAGAGACTTTGGAAACTAAATACATGTATTTATTCAAGAATGTGGTAAAATGCAGTGAAGTACCACCTCATCATGCAATAACCGAGTAGCAAAACTCTGTAATTATTGACATTTCTTCCACTCCCGGATCTTCTAGCGTTAAAGAAAAAACAAGTGCCAATTGGTGAAATGATAAATAAATAGAGAAACCAAATGTAGAGATTGCAGGGGCGTGTTGAAATGTGGAAAGAATCCATGTGACAATAAATCAAAAAAATGATGGCGTTATAAATCTATCTAATTTTCTCTCAAACTTCTGGCCTGAAGAAGAAAGACACTGCACAATTGATTGTACAAGAGAATTAAAATTATGGCATGTTAAGGAAAAGTTGAAATGCTCTAAATAAGAAAACTTTGTAATGGTGATTTGTAGGGTTCATGGTGATACAACACAGTTTGATCTCTTCTTTGGGCATCATTTTCTTTATTATTTCTAGAGTGTATGGTTTTAGAATCGTTACAATTGCAACTTTGTTCCATACATTATGGTTGTTTTGCCTCAAATATCTAGTGGTGAAGCTATACATCCACTATTGCTCAATATAATTGGATTCTTCCTTTAATGATAATACAAGTGTTATTGATGATGAGAATAAATTAACAATGTGACCAGGTGCCATTGTTGTAACATATATGTTTATTGATTGTTGTAGGCGAAATTTGGGAGTGCTAGGCTTTGTAGACGTTCGCAGGTATAGAACTTCATGGATGTGTGTAAAGGACGGAGCTCCACTCCCTCCTACAAGCAGGCGGTGGCTAGCCAAGGAAAGAAACCAATAGAGAGCGCCAGAGGACCTTCAAGGGTAGGGATAAGGAATACGGAAGAGGAGCAAGTTTTAAACAAGTCAAGGGAGAATAACAACGATAAAGAAAATGAGGAAGAAGACAAGGAACATGGAGCGAAAAGAAAAGCACAAAAGGGGCCATGTACACCCAAAGTTGAGGTCACACCCAGAATAGTTTTAAATGATTCTCCTCTGCAAGCGCACAGGGATCACATGCAAACATACGCTATCATTTTTAAATTCATGGGATTGTGGCCCACTGAAGAGGCTTTACATACTTGGATTAAATACAACTGGAAACCAAAAAGAAGCATTGACCTACATCTTGGGTCAAAAGGTTTATTCACTGTGGTCTTCACAAGTATTGAGGATAAAGACAAGGTGTTTGAAGGAGGGCCTTACTCCTATGCGGAAACAAGCCTCTACATGCGACCATGGATGATGAATTTTGTCCCTGAACGAGAAAGCTTTACTTCGTTCCTAGTATGGGTAAGACTCTACTCCCTACCTTTTGATTACTGGAAAATGGAATCATTATCTGCCATAGGAAACAAATTAGCCCACTTTGTCAAAACTTCTGAGGCCACCAAAAGGGGAAAGTACACTTCCTTCACATGAATATGTGTGGAGATGGATCTCTCTGGGGCTCTACTGAATGAGGTCATCTTGGAAGTTTTTGATGAAGAATGGGTGCAAACAATAGACTACGAACATATTCCTTTCAGATGTCGGAGGTGCCATGAGCATGGGCACCTATTCAGAGATTGCCCTCTCAGTAAAACAGAGAACAGAAGTAAAGCGAACATAATGAAAGATACTGAAGGCTTTCACAAAGTGGTACATAGAGGAGAAGGGGGCAAGAGAGGGCCAAAAAAACATCAAACAGAAGGGAAACATGCTAACTGAACAAGTTCCAAGTACTCGAAGAAGAAGAAAAGATAACAAAAGTAGATCAGGTTATGGAAGGAAGCCTAGTGGAGAAGGAGAAAGAAGAAGACAAAGCACAAACACAGGATGGTTACAAACAAAAAGAGATTATGCTAAGTGAAGCAAAGCTGGAGATGGATCTAGAAATGACCCAAAGTGAGATGGAAAGTGAGGAACATGAACTACAAGAGATTCTTGATAAGGAACACCTAGATCTAGAAGGGTTCTTGAAACAAGGGACCATGAGTGGGGTAGACTCATTACCGCAAGAAGAGATCAATAGAATACAACAGTTGTTCCTACGGAAAACTTAAGAGAAAGGGTTGGACAAACAAGGAAAAATTGAAAGACAGGGAAATGAAGGTGTAAAAACTATGAAAATCACACCTAGATTAGCACCCAGAAACCGAGGAAAGAAAAGAGGCCATAAAAAGAAAAACGAGTTATTGATGGAATGTGGAAAGCTAATGATAGATTCAGGTAAGATGAAAGATCTAGCCAGCTACTCTTTTACGAATCTTTAATAATGAAGTTTACATCTTGGAATATCAGATGTCTAGGTAGTAAAAGAAAGCAAAGAATTCTTAGTAATAGAATGAAAGAAGAAACTCTGAATATGATCTTTATCTAGGAAACTAAATATTCGATTCAAAAAATAAAAGAAATTCGTAAGAAATGGCTCAATAGATTTGAGTTTCTAGAAGTCAATGCAGAAAAAACATCAGGGGGCATAATTACTCTTTGAAATCCCCAAAAGATTGGCATAATAGATGCTGAGGCATCTAGAAATTATTTATCAGTGGTTATACAACCGGTGGGAGATGGGTAGTCCTATCTGGTCACGAATGTTTATGGCCCTCAAAGAATGGATGATAAACTCAAGTTTCTAGATTCTCTTATGGAGCTTAGAGACATACATGTAGATGTACCATGGATCTTATGTGGGGACTTCAACATGATCAAATCACTTTTTGAGAAAAAAGGGGGCACCAGAACTTTAATCAGAGACTCTTCAACATTTCAAACTTTTATAGAAAATATGAAGCTTGTTGATACTGACATGAGTAATGGTCTCTTTACTTGGAACAATAAAAGAGGAGGAGAGTCGCAAGTAGCCTCAAAGTTAGACAGATTCATAATCTCAGAGGACCTTATGCTTACCAACAAGAAAATGATAGCGAGAATTATCCCCTTTAGTGGCACAAACAATTGGTTGGTTCAACTTGTTGTTCAGGGCATTGGTAGCCCCAAGAATAGACCTTTCAGATTTGAGAATATCTAGCTCACCCACCCAGACTTCATCAGCAACATCACAAAATGGTGGACAAAAGATCTACATATTCAGGGTACAAGAATGTTCCAGCGACACAAAATACTAAAGCACATCAAGCTCAAACTTAATGATTGGAACAGGAATGAATTTGGCAATATTTTTGCAGCGAAAAAAAACGTTGAAGATAAAATGAGGGAACTCAATCGAACTCTTATCACGGATGGCTTTGATAAAGAAAGAAATGACCTAGTCAACAAACACCATCAACACTGGGAGAATTTATGTAAACAAGAGGAAACATTATAAGAAGAGCTTCGGTGCAAATCACATATAGAAAGACCTTTGTCGACGCGTTTCGAACCAACTAGTGTGGTTCATCGTCAGGACAAGTTGAAAAAACAGATCTAGCAACACCTGTTTAAATAGACTGAGGAGAGACTCCAACAACTATAAACGACTCTAGGACCCAGGCCAAATTTTAATTAATTAATTAATTAATTTAATTATTATTATTATTCTTATATTACCTAAAAATTAATAATATTATTATATTCCTATTATATTAATTATATATATATATATAATATATATATATAATATATATATTATATATATATATAAGATATAGAATAATATAATATATTAATTATATCATGGAAACGAGTAAAATTAGGTCCAACTAAATTTAAAAGAAAATTACCTACTTAGAATGACGACCTTAGTAAAAATTTTAATATTATTATTATTTGACACTATTATTATTAATATTTATTTATTTCATAATAATAATAATATTAATAAATAATGGAAATGAGAAAAATTAGGTCCAAATAAATAAATAAATAACAACTATTTCAGAGTCAATCACTTAATAATTAAATTAATAAAACTAATAACCTAAGGTTGTTAGAGTAAACTAATTAATATTCTTTTTAATATTATTAATATATTGTTATATCTATGGGAATAAGAGAAAATAGGTACCAAAAAAAGGGGGACTAGTTTCCAACAAATTGATTATTTATTCAAAATAATATACTAACACTAGGTTGCTACAATTAAATAATTTTAATGGATATAAAGACGTTATTATTATTTCAAGTTTTTTATTATGGAAATAACTAACTTAGGTAAGTAAATAAACTAAACTTTCTAATCATAATGTTAGGTTGTCGGTAATATATTATGTAGATATATATATTCATATGTTAAGGTGAAACTTAAGATTACTAATTTTTAATGGTGAGAAAGATGCTTATTTAATTCATTAATTATTCTTAATGTTATACTAATTTGTTTATAAAATTATTTAATTTATTAATTAATACTAATATTATAAAATGTTACATATATATATTATAAAAAAAAAAATTTAAATAAAAAGATATATATATATATATATATATAATAGATATATAATATATATATATTATAATATAATAATTATAAAATAAATAACAATAACGATAAGAATAAAAGAAAAAATAGCCAAAAAACCATAAGACTATAAAAATAAATCCCAAAAATAAAAAGTAAGTAACAGGTCAATAAAATTCACTTTATAAATGTATTAAATAAAACAATATCAGTTAATCAACCAATCAAATTAAATTAAAAACTCAAGACACCATAAATCCAAAAATAACGAAGAATAATAATACGAGAAGAAGTAAACAGTTAAAAGAGGATAAAGATAATAATATTAAGAAATAGATAACGATATATAACTATATTAACAGTATATATAATCGATAAGATCACTAAGGACCGCAGAATCATCAATCAAGAAAAACGACAAGGAGAAACAGGAGGTGAAGGACGAGAGAAAATTCACATGAAAACCACAAGAACAAGGCGGAACGGAAGGTACCAGGGAGAACGTTGAACGCACCCTAGACAAACACGGGGGGGGAAGGGGAGGAAGCCCTAAGAAAGGGCAGGGATCCAACATCTACTTACCTTCCAACCATCATCTCTGTTGAGATTATTAGGCCTTCGCTCAATTTCAATAGCTTCCCTCAATTTGCGAGGATGGAACTGAGCAACCTTGGAAATAAATTTGGCCTCCTCAATACAGACATGGTGCTTTGTCCTGTGCACATGCTCAGCTAAGGATGAAGACTTAGTTCTCCCATGCCTCAGGTTTGCTACATGTTCACAAATTCTTAGCTGGATGGAGCACCCTGTTTCCCCTATATAGGGAGTCCCACATGAGCAAGGGATCAAATAAACACCCTTCATGTCTTTAGGGTTAACAGGGTCTTTCACCGACTGAAGGGAATTACGAATGGTCCTGAGGGGCTTGAAGGTTGAGGGAATATCAAACCTCCTAAGGATACGAGCAATCTTGTCCGTGGTCCCTTAGACATAGGGAAGATGGACACCTAGATGACGCTCCCTAGGTTCTTTCTTTAATAAAGCATTCTTGGAGGCTTTAAGGAAAGCCTTCTGACCTAGGCACCTACTATATCCGTTTTCCTCAAAGACATCAAGGAGATGGGATCTCTCTCTATCCAAACTCTCATTGTTCGAGATTCTGAGCGCACAAGTAGCCAGGGTATTAAGAACACCCATCTTCTGAGCAGGGAAATGATGGGAATCGGCATGAAGATACTGCTCAGTGTGCGTTTTCTTACAGAACACAAAGTGGGAGAGAGAACCGTCCTTCTTCCTAGAAATCAGAATATCCAGGAAAGGGAGGCTACCATTGGCCTCTTTTTCCATGGTGAACTTAATCGTCGAGGACTAGCCGTTGAGGTGATTGAAAAAATGATCAAGCTCCTCATGGCCATGGGACCATATCACATTGGTGTCATCTACATACCTTTTCCAAAGCTTAGGACCAAGACGAGCTGAGGCTAGAGCCTTGGCTTCGAAATTTTCCATAAAACGATTCACAACAATAGGAGAGAGGGGGGAACCCATGGCAACACCACAGGTCTGCTCGAAGAATTCACCCTTGAAACAGAAGAACGTGGAAGTGAGACATACCTCAACCAGATGCGTGGTGTCCAAATCTGTTAGGCGATAGATCACTTCCATGGCCTCCTTAATAGGGATGCAAGTGTACAGGAAGACCACATCAAAGCTGACCAGAATGTCCTCCGGGTCAAGCTTAATATCCTTAAGCTCCATGGTGAAGGATGCTGAGTCCTTTACGAAGGACTCCGTGCGGCCCACCAGGGGCTTAAGCTTACTAGCCAGAAACTTGGCTAGAAGGTAGGTCGGACCACCAATGGTGTTGACGATAGGCCTCAGCGGGGCCCCTTCCTTATGAATCTTAGGCAACCCATAGATTCTCGGAGCGATGGGATTGCTCTCAATGAGTTTGTAGGACAGGGAACCCACTGAGTTACTAGACTTAAGGTAAAATATTTTTGGGATCAAACCAATAGCGAAGGAAAATGGAGAACCTGGAAGAATTTGGATAGCAGGGAAGACAACCCACTAAAAGCCAAAGCAGAAACACTCCTAACAATGTTGGAACAGAGGAAAATATTAGTGACAGGGGGGCATGATCAACTTAGATGGGGCAACAATAATGCAAGAACCTTCAATCTTAAGGAAGCAAAATGTATTGTCCTTGAGCTAGATTCTAATGAACAAGAAAGGGTTTGGTAGAATATGTGGAGGTATCAAGGATATATGAAGATTAAACTCTTTGTGTGGTTAGTTCATCATAGGAAAATTCTGACTTGGGATAACATTTGGAAGAGGGGTGTTCTGGGCCCTTCTAGATGCCAGCTCTGTGAAGCCCAAGAGGAAACAATAGAGAAAATTCTCAATAAATGCATTTTCAACTCTTGGTTGTGGGATACTTTTGCCACTATCTTCTAGCAGATAGATAGGGACAAAGGAAGAATCATCAATACCCTAAACAACTGGAGACACAACTTCTTTGATTTTGAACTTCTAGGCTCTGCCTGGGCTTTAACACCAAGGTTCATTATTTGGATTGTCTAGAAAGAAAGGAACAACAGAATCTTTAAGAGTGTAAAATGTTCCTCCCAATGCCTTTTTGAGCAAATCTTAAGACAAATTAACGAGACGGTAAGTTCCATAGTTCTAACTTACCCTAAGAATCCACCGTATGAAGCTGAAACACAGATTCTTCTTAACTTGGGTATGTAGGGGCTTATTCCTCAAGGCATGGATAGGAAGGGTTTGAAACTTGATACTAAGTAGGATTATTGGCATCCTCCCCCTTAGGGTTTTTTGATATACAACATTGATGGCGCTTCCAAAGATAACCCAGGTATTGTTAGCTTTCAAGGGGTATTAAGCGATGAAAATGGTAGTCTCCTTTTCATTTTCCATTTCCATTTGGGAAGAGCCACTAACAATATGGCAAAATTAATGGCTCTTGAACAATGTTTAGGATTCCTGAAGCAAGAAAAATTCCAGAATGTTATTGTCGAAGCTAATTCAGAATTAATCATAAATTCAGTCAAAATAACCAATTGTGGAATAGAGCTAGAAAAAGTCTCAAAGCAATGGAGGCTACTCCAGGTCTTTCACAGGATTCAACTTCATCTTCGAGGCTTAGGCACCATGAGTTTTAACCCTATGCGAAGGAAAAAAAATAAATTGGTGGACATCTTGGCCACTCAAGGAGTGCTCTGTACCAAAATGAAGGTTGCACTGAGCTGGCGTGAGATACCTCTAAATAGTTTAAAGGCACAATGTCACAAATAGGTTGATGAAGACATAATGGTGCTCCAAAACAAAGACATAGAGACGGGGTCTAGCTGATGTGGATTCTTTATGCAAAGTTTTTTCCGTAGTAAGAACATTTTGGGGATGTAGGTTACTGTCGACCTCCCCAACCCTCGACAGTACGAACACAAAAGTTTCAGTTGGAAGTTGCTAGGCAAGCTCAGATTTGAGGATGGTTGGCCGAAAAGATGGATTTTCATCGTGCACTGGTTCATGAGTCCACGGAGATGGGATGATGAGTGGGGCCTGAACTTCGGCTTTCCCGACAGCCTTAAACCCTTCTTGTTTATTTCTGTAGCTGCAATACCGCTCGCTAGGTGGTATATCGTCCATTGCACACCCTTCACATGGGAAGTAGTTTTGTGGAGTTAGGAATGATTCCATCCACCTTTCTCCACGTGGCATAGTATGGGGAAGGAATATCGCCCTCATCGTGCGGTAATTTTCGGTAAGTTACACTCGTGCGATATGCTCCTCGGCCATCAGATCTTGCAAGACAAATCTATGATCAAGAAGAAGCGAGCATGTTGGTGGGTCCAAGACAACTATCACGTGGTTAATCACTAGGCTACTAGGTATAGCGATATTATCCTCTGCCGTTGGATCTGGCGTGGAGGATCTACGGTCAGGAGCAAGCATGCAGGTTGGTGGGTCCAGATGGCTATCACATGGTTAATCGCCAAGCTACTAGGTATAGCAATATTATCCTTTGTCGTTGGATCTAGCGTGGAGGATCGACGATCAAGGAAAATGGTGCTGATCTGGGGAAGAATATCTTCTAGGCAGGTTTCGCCTCTTGGTGGAAATCAATGGCTTTCGCATGCTCTTCATGCTCGAGGGTTATCCCCCACTCGGGACTGAAACCCTTTTAGTTGGGTCCCTAATTCCTCATTGGGTCCGACTCAAAATTTTTCTTGTTTGATTGTTTGAGGGACCAAGACTCAGTGCTTAAGCCTTTAGCTCGGGGCCGAAGGCTATATGCAGATGGTTTTTCTTTGGCCCACAATTCCTTAGGGACTGTTGTACTCTATGTAAGTTGTTTTTAGATTTAATGAAATAGAAGGTACGACTCTTACTTCAGCCAAAAAAATATAATACAAGTGTTATTGGAATTATTTGAGCTATGTTTTCTTATAGGTGGAATTTTTGCATGCCTCAGATTTTGGAATAGGCTCTTTTTTTCTTACTAGATTGGTAGTTATGGCATTTGTTTCAATTATAGCTAATCTTCAAGAAAATGAAATCATTTCCCCATTGCTGCAACTCCTTTTCATCCTTTCCAGAGTCTTCTATTTTTCCAAAGTTACTATAGTTACAAATTGGTCGAGGTTCTATCTACAAAAGAATTCAAACTCCAGGTTCGAAAGTCAAAATGTTTAGTAACATTTGTGGATAATGTAAATATTTTCAATATGTATAAAAATACAAATTGGCCTCATTATAGACCCAAAAATAGTAGAATGTATTCTAGCATATTTATAGGTTTGTTTGGTTTGGGTGGTGGATTTATTATGGGAGCTTTGTTTTTGGAGAAAAGTAATGTACTACAGGTTTCAAGCTCAACTGCTATGGTTAGTATCTAGTTCAACATGTACTAATTTTAATGAGTTGAGACTCAGTTATCAACTTCACGCTAGAGCTATATTGTAAATGGATTATTGTACAAGAGAATCTAGCAAACAATTTATAGCTGAAATTTCAAGAAAGGAAAAAGGTCCAAAGACTATGAACTTTTGTAGATAAAACACAATTCAATGATTCAAATTATGTTACTTCTTCATCACTCAGTCTTCACCAGTAAATTTTTTGTTACGGGGACAAATTGTACATTTTGAAGTGATTGAGGTCATTTCATTTAAGCATATCCAAAATAGTGAAGGTCAATACCAGATCTTATCATTAACTTTTCATTTTTAAAACATATTTCTTTAGCCTTAGCTATATCATTATTTTCTTTGTTTAGAATGAGGTCATTTAAAAACACTTATATGAAAAATTCTAAACCCTATGACATTACATAAATCTAATGCTAGTAAGAAGGAAAAGGAAGTTTTGGTATGAGGTTTACCATAATGAAGTCAACATCGCTAAGAAGAATATTTTGATCATGAATAGTAAAATTGAGCTAATGGAGATAGGTGGTAGTGTAAACCCCGCTCAAAGTTAGGTGGGCAAATTTCTAGTGATTAGCTTCAATAACTTCAACAGTTACATATTTGAGGGAACAAAACTAGCAGTCAAGCAATCATTTCCCAATTTACAGGGTAGAATCTTAAACAACTTCATATTTCTCAGCAGAATATTTAGAAACTAAAGGATATCTCCCAGATTTAAAGGCAGAAGGCTTTTTGCCTATTGGGTGATTTAATTCTGAGTTAAATCCCTATCATTTAATTTGTCAACCGGGATTTCGTAAAATGACGAGGTATAACCGTACTAGATGTACTTGGTGGTTATCTTTCAAATTATATTAACCTAATGCAATTAAAACTAATTACAAAACATAATAAATTAATCTAATCCAAAACAAATCAAACCAAACATAAAGTAATTGAAATCACACGTGCATAAAGGAAATTTCTTATGCAGAATTGAAATCACACCACACTTGCATAATTGAAATCTCATCACACTTCCACAATTGAAATCACGCTTGCTACAAAGCAAATCACACTTGCTGAAATGAAATCACACATGCTAAAACTAAAAGCACACTTGCATGAAAAGAAATGAAATAACAAAACTATACTATGTTACCAATATTTGCAAAGGTGTGAAAACTGTGGTTGATGGGAGCCTTCCATTCCTCAGCAAGCACACTAAACAACTATCACATCTTGGAGATGGAAATAGCAACATGTATTTCATAAAATGAGTTACCAAATATTGCAAGAATGCTCTCTTCTCAATTTACAAATAACATCTTGGATGTAACTTGAAACATCCAACTAAAAACTCTAACACCTAACAACTATGACCAACACTAACTAGTTACAATTGACAACTAACAACCATTTTTATGAAGGGTGTACTCCTATTTATACAAGAAATTAAGGATAACTATACAATAAATATAAATCCTTAGATCTCTCATAAATCCACATTTATCTCTTCGTGGTTACAACGAATCACCTAAAAATGTAAGATACAAAACCTCTTATCCATGATCCTTCTCCTTTCAATGTGAATAGTTATAGATCCACATCTTCTATAATTACTCCACAAATCTTCATGAGGTTGAATTTGAAATTCGAATTTTTGGTTGGGTGGCCAAGTAGGACCCTTCTAGAATCTCTAGGTAGGCCTACAATATCACAAAACACATAACACTATTAGATATATAGGAAAATATGTTAATTTCCTAACATTTAATCACAATTTCACTTATAATACTTAAATTAATGACTTGGAAAATAATAATGATAAACTGATATAATTATTGAAATGGTTACTTAATCTAAGGTTATGGGCTATAGAGTTACAAAATGAGGGTAAAATGATGGAAATGAAGGTGAAAGTGGATGACATTTTGGAGACCCAAGATACCCCCCAACTAAAGATGCTTCATGTCCTCATGGAAGTATTACATTGATTCACTTAATCATAAGTTTATATTCTTTATATGTTTTTGTTCTTTATGAACTTTGGATTTGTATTGATTCTCTTATAGCTTTGCATAATCATATCATTTGGAAATTTTATTGTTTTTCAAAAATGTACTTTCAAATACATTTGATTGCAACATATATTTTTTATGGTTGGTTCTTGTGTGACAACCAAAATTTTATGAGTATTGATTCTTGTGTAACAATACTTTTGTTATTTTTGTTGCATCAAAATACTTCAAAACATTGAGAATTACTTTTTAAGTCCCATAGCAACTATCATCCATTTAATGTGCTCATCAATTGATCATTCCAAAACATATAAACCTTTTGGAATAAAAATACAATAATATTTAATTGGGAAAAATATGTTGGTTAGGATGAAATGAAATGTGAGATGTGGCATGAAATATGAATATCCCTTCCCCCCAACTTAAGGTTTTTTTATTTTTTTGCAAATGAAAAACGGAATATAAATATGGTGAGGGATTTTACAAAATCAAAATGTTATCATTTAAGGAATTACATGATTAAAAATTAGAAAATTACACATCTTCACCTACTTGAAATGTGGATAAGCTATGTATATCGAAGAGTGTGGCTGCTACTGCTAGATCATGGAATATGATTTAAAAGAATCCAATCTTATTTTTCTTTCTCTTGGTTGTATGAATTGAGGATGAGATGAGAATCTTCATTGCTATGGCTGATGAATTGTGAATTGAGTCTTATTTCAAATTGTTGAAATCATGTAGTCTTCATTCGTTCCACTCAGTGGCATAATTCTTATCTATGTGAATAAATGTGTCGGTGTCAAACATAGAAAAGAAATTGTTGGATTACTAGCCATTAATGAATTCCATTAACCAAAATGAGACTACTCACCATTGATTTCAATGAGAGTCAAGATGCCTAAGTACATATTACTAGGTACAAATAGATGTGTCATTGTCAAGTCACCTAGAAGATCCAACAAACATGTTACATTGATGTATTCCCATTGCTTATTGGCGGAAAACTTTCCAATAATACATGCAAGCCTCAAGGTACTTGAAAGATCTCTAGTCTTGATCCCAGATGATGTGTCGAATTCAATGGTCAAAACCTGTTAGAAGGGAGGCCTTAATGAATCATCCATCATCTACCGTGAATATGAAACAATAATTTGAAGAACCATAGAAGGAAAATTTCCATTGAATCAAGGCTTATTTGATAGAAAGGAAAATGAAAATGGGGTGACTCAACTTTGTAAGGGAGTTGAATGACTTTATTTGTGTCTGAAGGGTGAGTTAAAATGAGGCGGGAAAGTATGAAGATTTCACAGGGAAATGGGTATTTGGTAGTAGGAAGATAGAAAATTATGGATTGACTACAGGCTTAGAATGTGTAGCAATGGTAAAGTTGGTATGTCTTTAGTAGCAATGGTGTACTGGATTTGATTTTGAATTGAATAATTATGCTCTTCTGAAATAAACTTGGTCTTTAAAAAGGTACTCATACATATAGCTTGATGTTCCTTCATCATCCTAGAACCCGCAAAAACTTAGCGATTTTTCTGCAACAAAATATAAGACTATCAAAAGAGAGAGGTGATTAATCCCTCTTCATTTGATATATACACAAAAAGTCAGAAATAGTACTAATAAAACAAATTGAAGAACGAAAAATCGAATGCACTTTTACCTAATCAGTACCATGGATCACCTATTATTGTTTTGTTCTAGGTGACTTCTTCATTGTGTTTCTAACCAATTCTGAGCTTGAGACCTCTTCTACATGCACTCAATGCTTCATCAACTGATCATAAATCAAATGTTCATAAGCTACTAAATTGTGTCGAATCTGTAGCTACCAAAAACATGGATCGTTGCATTACCTTTTCACTTTTACAACTTGCATTTAGACTTGGATGGTGGTTTGCTAATTATCACAGTTGGGTTTTTAATGTTTGTTGGTCTTTATAAAAGTTGAAGCCTATAACTGCATTTGTTCTTTTCCTCTTTTGCTCCGCCCTTGCCCATGATCTCCTCGATCAAGAAAATGCTCAAAATTCAAAATTCTTGGATCAGCTTTAAACTAATACCAAAGAATAGATCTTGTTTCTTTGAATCCAATGCATTTTGTTTCACTGAAATCTCACTTCGAATTATCCCAGAATCGCGTTCTGATAATTTTGTGAAACTACTAAAAAAAATGAATTTTGAGTTACAGGAATGCCTAGTCAATAGTTTGTCTATTGACTAGGTCATGACCAAAGAAAATTATAAGATGGAATTTGGTATTAAGTTTTAGAAACCTTGGTGAATCTTACTAGTCCCTAATATGTAAATCGTAAAAAATTTGGTGATATTTTTGTACAAATATTTAGATTTCCAATGATTTTATATTAGTTGATATAATATTTTCGCGAGTTTTAAGGTAAAATAATGGTGTAGTATAAAATTTGGGCTAATCATTTTAGAAAAAAATAGAAATTGGCAAACCTTTTTTCGGAAAAATCATGGAAAATTAGCCCACCTACGAATATTAGCGCCTAAAATTTTACCTGGTGATGACACTTGGCACTGTTTGACTAGTCTTTAATTGGTTAATGACTGATTGACACTTGTCAAAAGATGATTGGTTGACACGTGTTATTTTTTATTGTTTTATTGGTTGTTGTGGTGGGCCAATGAGGAAGTGCCATGTGCACCAACCATTGGTTGCCATGTGGCATACTCCTGGTGGACAAAATTTGTTAAAGGCCAAAACTGCCCTCCATGAGAACCAGACCAGGAAGCTCATATAAACCCTAAAGCACTTTTACCAACTACACTACCATATTTCTTATTAGATAAAGTTCTAAAACATGTATTTAATTTATAACCCACGCGAATTTGGGGAACGGGTCAGAGTTAAGCCCTAGCCCCCGGTCCCATGCAGTGTAATATGACCATGGGCACAGAGGAATTGGGGGCAGTTTTCACCGTGCTACAATTGTGACCATGGATCAGGATTATAGGTCAGGTTCACGCAGTGTTTCCATGTTCAGCGCACACAGGCCGGGTTAGGGTTGAATTGTAGGATTATTAACAGTAGAATTCGGCAAAAACTTAAAACAATGATATCTTTCTCAATTTTTGGCCAAATGAGGTGCAAAAGGAGTCAAAACAAGGATTTTTGACACCGTTGGATCCATTGGAGCCATTATTTTTCTGTTTAATCTTTGAAAAATCCTGTTATTATACTTTTGACTATTTACATTTCTTATCCAATTTTTATTGCAAAATTTTAAAACTAACTTTCTTCAATTGCCTTTTCTGATCTTCCAGATCATAGAGAATGAAAGAAGAGAGCATACTCAACAATATTGAATAAATTTATTCATTTAGAATGTGAAATTAAAAGACAAAGAAACATTATTTGATCTCTAAATTCAAATTGTGGCTCTCAAAACTCTTATTTATTCTCCTTCTTCTCAAATATTCCTTCTTTTTCTATATCTTCCTACAATTGATTAGTGAGCTAGGTGGCTCTTACTGCACCATCAAAAACAAAATTGCAAATAAAATGAAATCTAACTTAGAAACTTAAAAAAAACAAAAACATCACCAAAACTTGGTTTTATTCATTTATCCTACTCTAGTTTACTCGAAATAGAAAATTTATTTTAGGTATAGGCATATTTCAAGTGTAACAATGTGCATAACAAGATTAAAAAATATTCATGCTAATATCTGAGAAATATGCATTAAAACACATAAAATCATGAAAAACCAGTTGTTTTGATAATAGAATCAAGAAGTAAGGAA
>APFE031713135.1:61636-89777 GCA_000404065.3 Pinus taeda | reverse complement strand
GTTCCTCTCCCTCCACTATTTCCCCATCCTGAATATATTCTGCATACTAAATCACATATTACTTATGTCCCTTCTTCTTCCCCTTCTCCAATCATTACTTCCTCTCACAACAAAGGAAAAGGAAAAGAAATTGTTTCTGAAATGTCTCCACTATCTGATATGGAGAAGATGTCTGGTCCCATTTGGAAGCCTTGGATGGATAACAGGAACACTCCATGCCCATCTGTTACTCCACTAAATTCTCTGATTACTTCTCAAACAAACTCAGTAGGAAGTGATTTGGACATGCTTTTAAAGAAATAATCCCTTGCTCTATCTCCACTAACTATTCACAAATCGAGATCTACTTCATCTCCTCTTATCAGTCCAAATTCTGCTCGTAACATTACAGTGAGGAGAAAACATAATAGAGGTACTAGACATTTCCGTGGAAGATCTGTTGTCTCTTCCAGGAATTTGGACCATTCCCTGATTGATATTCCTATCATTGAACTATCTGACAATGGGCCCCTTGGAGCAAGATTGGCCTCTGATGGTCAGCCATGACTAGTATCATCTCAATGAACATAAGGGGTCTGGGGGCGGACCAGAAATTTCTTTCCCTAAAGAATATTTTCACCTACAATCATCCTAATATTATTTTAATACAAGAAACAATGCATTCTGCTGAGGATTCGATCAGATATTTCCACCATGTGTTTTCACAATGGCACATTGTCGTAACAGATGCAAATGGTTTTTCTGGTGGACTTGTAATCCTCTGGAATCCATTATGGATTGTGGCTAAAGCATTTAAATGTTTTGCTAGAATCCTCCTTCTTGCTAACATCATGGGTTTCTCAGGTTCTATTCATATTTTAAATATCTATGCCCCTTATAAGGACCGTCACCCCTTCTGGAATAGATTTTTGTCTTTAGATCTTTTGGAGTTAGATCTATTTCTTATGGGTGGGGATTTAAACTGTACATTATGTGGGGATGAGGTATGGGGAAGTACAAGGAAGATGGATCCACTAGCGGGTTGCATTAAAGAAGCCTTACTACAACATAACCTGACAGATATTTCTCCACAATCTTTGGGTCCTACATGGGATAGTGGTAGAAATGGTCCCACATTTGTGGCTAAAATATTGGATAGATTTTTGATCTCTGATAACCTTTTGGTTCTAATGGGTAGGCCTATTTCCAATATCATCAATTGCTTCATATCTGATCATAGACCTGTTACTTTATCTTGGGGCAATAGGAAATATAAGAAAGACCTTCCTTATAAATTCAACAGAGTCTGGCTGGAGGATAAGGAATTCAATGATCTTGTTAAAATTTTTTGGCATGATAGTTACTCCAATGAGATAATATCTCCTTCTCAACGCCTATTGGACAATCTGCGGGAACTAAAGGTTAAGGTTATTGTGTAGCAAAGAAACAAGAGAATTGCCAACAGAGCTACATTGAAAGAAATTCAAGATAGTCTGGATAAAATAGCAGGGGAATATAAAAATGGCAACATGTCTTTCTTGGTCCGAAATAAGATCCATGAACTGGAAAATAAAAGGCACAATTTACTTGCAATAGAGGAAACTACAAGAAGGTTAAAGAGTAGGGCATTGTGGTTGAAAGAAGGAGATCGAAACACTAAGTTTTTCCACAGATTTGCAGATCATAGGAGAGTTATAAATTCTATCTGGGAAATATAGACTGATAGTGGGGATTAGCTTTTCTCTCAAGAGGAAATCTCATTGGAAGCTATGTCATATTTCAAAAATTTCTATAAAACAAATGATAATAATAACTATGAGGATATATTATGGGGAATTGCTTCTTTCCCTTCCATGTTTAATGAGGAAAAAAATAATTCCCTCTTCCAGCCTATCTCTGAAAATGAACTATTAAAGATAATGAAATATTTCAAAAAGATAAAAGTCCATGCCCTGATGGCTGGACTATTGAATTTTATCTCCATTTCTTTGATCTTCTTAAGAATGACATCCTGGGGATGGTGGAGGAGTCACGGATGAGAGGAGTTTTTCATCCTCATTATATGTCTACATATATCGCCCTTATCCCCAAAAAGAAGATTGCAAATTCATTTTCAGATTTCAAACCGATTTCTCTTTGCAATGTTATCTATAAAATATGTTCTAAAATTATTGCCAACAGAATCCGAGGAATCTTGTCAAATCATATCTCCTTAGAACAACATGGTTTTCTAAAGGATAGAAATATTATTGAGGCTGTGGCAAATACACAAGAGTGTCTACATTCCATCCATCTCAAAAAGATTGGTGCGACCATTCTCCAATTGGTTATGAAGAAAGCATATGATAGCCTTGATTGGGGTTTCCTTAGATGCATTCTAAGTAAGATTGGCCTAAAATATGAATGCATTGAATGGATCATGGCCTATGTTGAGAATGTGAATTTTGCTATCCTTATTAATGGTCTTCCCACAAAAAATTTTTCTGTTGCTAGAGGCCTTCACCAGGGCTGTTCTATGTCTCCACTTTTGTTTATCCTGGCCGTCAACTCTCTTAGTCTACATATCAATGGGGCAGTAAAAGAAAATAATTTTAAGCCTATCAGAATATGTCGTGGATCATATATCTCCCACAGTCTTTTTTTTTATGATATTATGATTTTTGGTATGATTTGTAGGCTTTCTTGGCAATGTGTACATGATATCCTAAGGAAATTTCAAAATGCTTCTGGAATCTACATCAATGAGGGAAAATCTTCTTTCTTTTTTGATGTTGAAGACTTGGAGTTATTGGATTTTCTATCGACTCTCTTTAATATTGGTACCAAGTTGTTAAAAGAGGGTACTAAATATTTGGGTTTTCATCTCAGGCCTGCAGGTTATAAAATTTCTGATTGGTTATGGCTTACGGACAGGTTTTATAAGAGAATCGAAGGATGGGTGTTCAAATACCTATCCATTGTGGGTAGGGTAGTGTTGGCTCAATCTGTTCTCACTTAGATCACTATTTATTGGGCCCACTTATACTATTTTCCCTCTAGTATCATTTCCAATCTTAACAGGCTTAGGGAAAATTTCATTTGGGGAGGTGGGAAACATAGAAACAAATATCATCTGACTAGTCTCTCAAAAATATCTCTCCCAAAGATTCTAGGTGGTTGGGGTTTTATGAATATAAGGAATTTTGGTAAGGCCCTTTTATGTAAATCATTCTGGAGGAGTATTAATGGGGTCATCTTTTGGAGTGCTACATTAGAAGGAAGTACATGGAAAATAAAGACCTCACTTACTGGTATCGTGTTGGAACCATTGGGAAATCCCAGGGATCTGCTATATGGAACAACTTTCGGAGAATTAAATCCTTTATGCTTGAGAATCTATATTGGTATATCTGTAATGGTAAAGATGTGCTCATAGGGCAAAATCACATTATTGGTTTGGGAGAGGATTTTTTCTTCCCTCGATCTATTATCTTGGCTTTGCATAGATTTGGAATCTTTTATTGGAATCAACTCATTGAAGGCTAGCATGGGTCTTTTCCTATATGGAAAAATGTTAGTCCTTGGGCATTTGTCAAGATTATTCTCAGCAGTGGGACAGTATTTTGATTTCAATTAGGGGCTCTGGTATTTTTAATTCTGATGGAAAGGACCAACTTTCATGGAGGGGTGTTAAGTGTCAGGATGAATTAAAGTTCAAAGAGATATATCCGGTTCTGGCAAGGTCGATGCCGAGTCCTTTTCAATACACCTTTCCTACCTCTTTATGGAAAACAGGAGTGCCTTACAAAATTATTCGTTTTTCCTGGCTTGTATTCCATAACAAGATATTAACCTGGGAGACCCTCCAAAAAAGGCATTGGCAAGGTCCTAGTATTTGTTTACTTTGTAAAAATGGGAATGAGAATAGTAATCATATCTTTCTTAATTGTAGCTATACCTATTAGTTGTGGAAGGAACTAGCAGCATATTTGGGTTTCCATCAAATAGATCATATAGATGTCAAGGAGGCTATCAGATGGTGGGGCTCGCAGAAAGTTGCTCTTAGATCTATCCCTTTTTTGCTTTTTTGGTATGTCTGGAAGAAAAGGAATAATGCCATATTCCAAGAGGGGAAAGGCTCTTATTTTCCTTTGTCTGATCAGATCATATTGATGTATCTCTCCATTCCTAAAAAAGAATCTGGTAACAAAATTCTCAGACTTGGCATCTTTTCAGTACAGCAGATGGGGTATCCAAGGGATTTTTTTTACGGAGCTGCACAAAGAGGCTTGTGTGCATGTAGAGTCTACATATTAATGTCCGCCGACCTACACTACTCAATTTATTGGCATGGTGGTTGAAGTACTAACAATAAGGCGAAGGTTATGGCATTAGTGGGTTTTTTACAGTTTACCTCCTTCCTGAATATCCAATAGCTACAGATTTATGGGGATTCAAAAAACACCATAAGTTTGGCAACGGGAAGGATAATTAATAGGAATCCCAATCTTACAGGTTGGATTAATAGGATCAAATCGCTATGTACAAGTCTTCAGCCTTATTCCTTTTCACACATGGACAGATCTCTGAATTCAGTGGCAGACTCCTTATCAAAGAAATGACTCTCAATTACTTCTGGTATTTGGAAATTGGAGGTACAAGTGCAAGACACTACATATGTGATAGAGGATTTCTCCATTCCCAGTATCTAGCTATCTCTCTGATTTCTGTTTCTCCATATATTCCGCTTCTTGATGCTCCACAAATAGAGGTATGTTGTCTTTTCCCTATCTCCTTTCGGGTGCATGATATGGTTCGTTCTGGTAATCTGTTTTGGATCCTCTATCTGTATATCTTTTGATCTGGATCATATTCCTAAAAAATGAAGATGATATGCCTATCTGAAGACATGTTGGATATGATCAATATATATTTTCAGCCTTCTCTACAGCATATAGAATATGATAAATGCTCTATAGAGCAGCTTTATATGTATACATTGCACATATTAATATAAATCTTGCTTTTTTTTCCGTACTAAAAAAAACTATAACCTAGGTTCACAAATATCTCTCCCTAATTTTATCAAAATCTTACCAAAATTTCCATGACAAAAAAACTCTGATTAACAAAAGGAAAGAAAGAAATTCGATGAAAATAAATTTTCGTTTGTTATAAATTTTTTTATAAATTTATAGAAAAAATTTGGCTCTGCCTGCATTGCACTCCATTATAGATGACAAATAATTAAAAAATAAAGGAGAAAACAAGTAACGAAGGAAAGTCAATGCAAACCCTAATGGAATCTATTGCTCGAAGTTCCCAACAGAAAACCACTGGAGAATGCAGGGATCATGATTTTATAAGCATGTCAAAACTTCATGATTGTGTGGCCTAATCCTGTTTACAAACCGAACGTGTTAATGCTGTGAATGCACTCCAGACTGAGTGACGTGAATAGAGATTATGAGGTCAACTTCATGTTTTAACGTGCCATTTACCAATTTATCCTTTATGTGGAAAAATATTCTGTTCGTGGAGGATTGAGTTGCTAGCTTTTAACCGTAGTTGGGTTTAATTAAGATTGTTTCAAACAAGAGATTTGTAGAGTCATCTCCAATTTCTCTTCTCTCATAACTATTGATAGTATCATTAAGTCTCTTAGCAAGTTTTATAAGTAAGCTTTTTATCTAATAAGTTTTAGTTAAACAATACAGTAAAAATAGATCGGTTGATCTAAATTGAATTTTAAAAAATTGTAAGTTGTTTTTATGTTTTCTAAGTATACATGTTTTTTTACTTTATAATAATGTAATAAATTTTATAACATAGAAAATTACCATAAAGGAAACCAATTCTCTAAAAAAAAAATTAATGTTTAAAGAAAAAAATTGAATGAAACAAAGTTTTGTCATGAGCTTATGTTGACAAAAAGAAAAACTTAAAGAATATTATTTAATTCTGCTAATATCTAGATAGGTTGGTGGGATCTTTATTTGATTCCCTCATAAGTTTCTCTAGAAATCAAGAAAACTAAGATATAAATATAACTAAAAAGCATGAGAGGGTATAGGTTGGTGGGATCTTTATTTGATTCCCTGATAAGATTTTCTAGAAAGCAAGAAAACTAAGATATAAATATAACTAAAAAGCATGAGAGGATAGGTATCTCTCTTGGAGATAACCTAGAGTGACCTCCTCTTTACATGAACCTTGAGTTGAAAAGCTATGAGACAAATATTGACTAGAAGAGGGCGAGAGAGGATCTTCTATAATCAAAATGGGGTTTTCTTGAGATCCATTGGAACCTTGCAATCCATCTCAATCATCTGCAAACTCTCCATTCCATTTAGGCCTCTAATTGTTATAGTAAGCTTGAAGATTCCTATGATGAAAGCTTCAAGTTTTCCCTCAAAGATAGAGAGTTATTTCTTCAACTCCACAAGTTTTATCTCTTCATAGCATTGCATTGTCCTACCATGTTCTTTGTGGTCCAATACATATCCACGCGATGGAAGAATTCTCTTTCTTGAATTTGCATATTTTCAATGCTCTATACCTTTCCCTAAGTTTCATCCAATAGCTACTCCACGTGTATAGTTTTCAAAACATGTTGCATCATTGCATCTACCTCCATTGCCACTTTTCTCTCCACGTGACACCCATAGAGTAACTAGCTATAATCTCATTCCATATTTTGTTCTGCACACATTATCTACATTAGCCCTATCGCTTTGAGTCATGCCTTGCTTCAGGATTCCATCATTGCCCACTTCTCCATGTTATCCCCATGTCAAGTGGGAGTATATCCCTAAGTGCACAACCCTCGGGAAGTGCTCAAATAAATCTATTGTTATTTGCAGACTCCCCCTGCAAGAAACAAATTTTCTATGGAGATTCAGGAGGGTACGAATAAGGGCCATCCCATAACATCCACCTTCTAATAATTATCTATCTACCACCCTTAATCATGGCTACCTCAACATAATTTGAATTTCATAGCATACTCCCAATACATTATGCCAAGTTGTAACAATCACCCTTGGGTATGTAACTGCATTCAAGGAAATTATCCTTCACATGATTCAAAATTGAACTTCGAGACTGCATGAGGTCATGTCACCATGCATATGCCTAAGGTACCCACTACATAATCCACCTCCCATGCTTGGGCCATTAGCGAACATAATATCTAGGTTCATGGATGGAATTGGTATCATGCTACAAATGCAAGGGAAAAGATAGATGAAGGATCTCATATATGGCGTGATAGCGAGAGATGTAACCTTATTACCACCTCCATCTATTTTGACATGCTTTGCTCCTACTCAACACCTCATATGTCCTCCCTTGCTAGTTGTTTAGGACATGATTTTTCACCCCATCGAGGAGCTAATTGTCCTTAACCATGTTATGAAAATAGCCAGATCGAAGTGGGTATGATCATTCTTTGAGAGAGTTCCATACTTGTAATGAAGTGAATTAACCAACTTCTTTGTTGGTTAATGTGTTTCTCAATGCATTATTATATTGTTTGATATGTTGGGAGATGAAAACTAGAGGATATTTAATAATTTATACAACATGGAATATCTTATTATGAGCCACCAATCAGTTGTTATCTTTAGCGTATTGGTTCATGTTTCTATTGTACTGAGAACTTCGATGATCAAGCATGAGTCTCCAACTATGAGAGAGGCAAATCCCCTATTAACACCAACACATAATCCTATGATGAGACCTCTAATATTTGTTGCATTATTTGTATTGCATTACAATCATTCGAAGATCATGCATAAATTCAAAATTCAACTTTATTTAAATAATCAAAAGAGGTTACATTTTTCTAGAGAAGATGCACATTTAGGTATAGATTGTGGGGAACCATGTGAATAGATCCCAAGATATTGATATCCTAAAGAATTAGCAACTCTAAACCAGACAGTTATTGGGAATATGTGGTACAATATCTCATTGTAATTGAATCTCTCATGTTTTTAGGATGAGAAACTAGGCATTTTCTTCCCTGACATATTTTTATTTGAAACTTCATTGATTCGTTTCCTTCAGAATATTCTGAAGTACAAATGTTGGGAAAGTATTCCATGTTAGATTATCAACATTATTGTTCAAGGGAGATTTTCTCCACTAATATAATGCATCATCAATCTTAGTAAAAGATCTATTTCATTAATGGAAAAGTATTGGCCCTTGGTCCCATAGGCTTTAGACCTTGCACATTATAAAGAGGCAGTCTTGAATTTCTTCCATTACTAGACCCAAGGGACATCTTAATGGCCCTATAAAACCCTATTGGATAAAATTGTCCTAAGTTAGAATTTTCTTAAGCTTGAGAATCCATAGAAATGTTGATATCTTGGCCACAATTCTACATTCCATATTAATTCCCACTATCTAGAAGGACTATCTTAGGTCTATCAAGTCGCTAAACAATATCATTCTACTTTGTCTGTGAGTTATCCATCTCCTATCCACCCCCATCCTAGAATATCTTCCTCTATGTTGATGGTAACGACATGGGAATGAAGAATTCTATCAATTTGTTGGTGATCATCATTCCTCCATTGAATAGGCAATTACTTGCTAGGGCTCCATTTACATATCGCTAACTAGTTTGTCTCCCCTACCATCTCCCAATATTGGTTGGTCCCAATACATTCCACTTGCAAACTTACATGTCAAACTCGATCTAATTCCTCATTTTTTGATAGAATAGACCCCTATTGACAATCATATTCCCAGAAAAGGATTTAACTTCCATTGCGCACCTCCCAAAAGTAAAGGTTCTAGAGAATATTTTTATTTTACCAAACATTACTCCATATAAGAGATCTGAGGAAATTTCCTTCCATGTGCACCATCGAATTTTCAAGAATGTTGGGGGCATACTTTTCTCTCCATACATCCACCCAAATATTTCCCTTGTATTTTACCCATCACCATCGAATTTTAGTAAGCATGAGAGGAAAGGTATCTCTCTTGGAGATAAGCTAGAGTGACCTCCTCTTTACATTAACCTTGAGTTGACAAGCTATGAGACAAATCTGGACTAGGAAAGGGTGAGAGAGGATCTTCTATAATCAAAATGGAGTTTTCTTGAGATCCATTGGAACCTTGCAATCCATCTCAGTCACCTACAAACTTTCTATTCCAATTATGCCTCTAATTGTTATAGTAAGCTTGGTGATTCCTATGATGAAATCTTCAAATTTTCCCTCAAAGATAGAGAGTAATTTCTTCAAATCCACAAGTTTTATCTCTTCATAGCATTGTGTTGTACTGCCATGTTCTCTATGATCCAATACATCTCTACACAATGGAAGAATTCTCTTTCTTGAATTTGCATATTTCTGATGCCCTATACCTTTCCCTAAGTTTCATCCAACAGCTACTCCACGTGTATAGTTTTCAAAACATGTTGCATCATTGCATCTACTTCTATTGCCACTTTTCCCTCCACATGACACCCATAGAGGAACTAGCTATAATCGCATTCCATCTTTTGTTCTGCACACATTATCTACATTGGCCCTATCGCTTCGAGTCATGCCTTCCTTCTCGATTCCATCATTGCCCCCTTCTCCATGTTATCCCCATGTCAAGTGGGAGTATATCCTTAAGCGCACAACCCTCGTGAAGTGCTCAAAGAAACCTATTGTTATTTGCAGACTCCCCCTATGAGAAACAAATTTTCTATGGAGATTCACGAGGGTATGAATAAGTTCAATCCCATAACATCCACCTTCTAATAATTATCTATCTACCACCCTTAATCATGGCTACCTCAACATAATTTGAATTGCATAGCATACTCCCAATACATTATGCCAAGTTGTAACAATTGCCCTTGGGTATGTAATTGCATTCAAGGAAATTATCCTTCACATGATTCAAAATTGAACTTCGAGACTGCATGAGGTCATGTCACCATGCATATGCCCAAGGTACCCACTACATAATCCACTTCCCATCCTTGGGCCATTAGCGAACATAATATCTAGGTTCATGGATGGAGGTGGTATCATGCTACAAATGCAAGGGAAAAGATAGATGAAGAATCTCATATATGGCATGATAGCGAGAGATGTAACCTTCTTACCACCTCCATCTATTTTGACATGCATTTCTCATACTCAACACCTCATATGTCCTCCCTTGCTAGCTTTTTAGGACATGATTTTTCACCCCATCGAGGAGCTAATTGTCCTTATTCATGCTATCAAGATAGTCATATCGAAGTGGGTATGATCATTCTTTGAGAGAGTTCCATACTTGTAATGAAGTGGATTGACCGACTCCTTTGTTGGTTAATGTGTTTCTTAATGCATTATTATATTGTTTGATATGTTGGGAGATGAAAACTAGAGGATATTTAATAATTTATACAACATGGAATATCTTATTATGAGCCACCAATTAGTTGTTATTTTTAGCGTATTGGTTCATGTTTTTATCATATTGAGAACTTGGACGATCAAGTCTAAGTCTCCAACTATGAGAGAGGCAAATCCCCTATTAACACCAACACATAATCCTATGATGAGACCTCTAATATTTGTTGCATTATTTGTATTGCATTACAATCATTCGAAGAGCATGCATAAATTCAAAATTCAACTTTATTTAAATAATCAAAAGAGGTTACATTTTTCTAGAGAAGATGTACATTTAGGTATAGATTTTGGGGAACCATTTGAATAGATCCCAAGATTATGATATCCTAA
This sequence comes from Pinus taeda, assembly GCA_000404065.3. NCBI lineage: Eukaryota > Viridiplantae > Streptophyta > Pinopsida > Pinales > Pinaceae > Pinus > Pinus taeda. The sequence continues at coordinate 79,074 of APFE031713135.1, read as the reverse complement.
AGAATTAGCAACTCTAAACCAGACAATTATTGAGAATATGTGGTACAATATCTCATTGTAATTGAATCTCTCATGTTTTTAGGATGAGAAACTAGACATTTTCTTCCCTGACATATTTTTATTTGAAACTTCATTGATTCCTTTCCTTCAAAATATTCCAAAGTACAAATGTTGGGAAAGTATTCCATGCTAGATTATCAACATTATTGTTCAAGGGAGATTTTCTCCACTAATATAGTGCATCATGAATCTTAGTAAAAGATCTATTTGATTGATGGAAAATTATTGGCCCTTGGTACCATAGGCTTCAGACCTTGCACATTATAAAGAGATGGTATTGAATTTCTTCCATGGCGAGACCCAAGGGACATCTTAATGGCCCTATAAAACCCTATTGGATAAAATTGTCCTAAGTTATAATTTTCTTAAGCTTGAGAATCCATAGAAATGTTGATATCTTGGCCACAATTCTACATTCCATATTAATTCCCACTATCTAGAAGGACTAGCTTAGGTCTATCAAGTCACTAAACAATATCATTCTACTTTGTCTTTGAGTTACCCATCTTCTATCCACCCCTATCCTAGAATGTCTTCCTCTATGTTGATGGTAATGACACGGGAATGGAGAATTCTATCAATTTTTTGGTGATCATCATTCCTCCATTGAATAGGCCATTACTTGCTAAGGATCCATTTACATATCGCCAACTAGTTTGTCTCCCCTACCATCTCCCAATATTGGTTGGTCCCAGTACATTCCACTTCTAAACTTACATGTCATATTGGATATAATTCCTTATTTTTTGATAGAATAGGCCCCTATTGGCAAGCATATTCCCAGAAAAGGATTTAATTTCCATTGAAAATCTCCCAAAAGCAGAGTTTCTAAAGAATGTTTTTATTTTACCAAACATTACTCCATATAAGAGATCTCAGGAAATTTCCTTCCATGTGCATCATAGAATTTTCAAGAATGTTGGGGGCATACTTTTCTCTTCATACATCCACCCAAATCTCCCCCTTGTCTTTTACCCATCACCATCGAATTTTAGTTGCCATCACTTTACTCATTGGTATAAGATATCTAATAATTAGGTTGTCTTCTCCCTTAGGATGACATACATTATTGGAAGAAACTAAAGCCCATTGGAATTCTTTTTAGGGACATCCCCATACAAATTTTCTTTGCAAGTTACTAATTTTCTTGACAACATTCTAAGGAGATTGAAAACATAAAACAAATACAAAGACATAGAATGTAAAACATATTTAATAAGGAAAACTATACCTAAAAGGAAAGGAATCTAAAAGTCCAACTTGAGAGTTTGGCCTCTAATTTGAGTACGAGTTCTTCCCAAGAGCCAATTCTCAAAGGCTCAATATAAAAGGGGACCTTAATATATTTAGAAGGAAGAGAAACTTATTGGAAGCCAAACATATAGGAAACATTTCTTTGGATATCCAAATCGGTATTAAAAATGAGGATTTGAGATTTCGCATTGTTGATAATTGCTCCCTAGGCCTAAAGAAAGGGTCCAAGGATTCTTTGAACGCTTTTTCCTCCTTGACAAAGGGAGTTCCTAGAAAGAGACTATCAACCACAAATTGTAGGTGGGAGAAGGATTCCAAATTAGGGGCAAGGGAGAGTACACTAATATGTCTCACATCAACTTCACATATAATAAATGAGCCAAGACCTTCAACAATAATGCACATCAACTTTACATATAATAAATGAGCCAAGACCTTCAACAATAGTGATATAGAGGAATGGAGAGAGTGGATTCCCTTGGTCGAGTCCTTAAAGGGGTTGAAGAGTTTGGAAATGAGCCATTAAGTAGGATATAGAAGAAGGTAGAGAAAATTAAGCTCTTAATCCAAGAAACCCATTTTTTATGAAATCCAAAGGCTTGAAAGATTTGGGAGAGAAATTCCCAGCCTAGCTGATCATAGGCCTGGGACATGTCAAGGTTGATAAGTGTCCCAAGGCAGTTATGATCATGCACGGATTCAAGGGCAACCATAATGTCACATCTATGATTTGACATCCTTCCATCCTTCCAGAATCCTCCCTATTCCTTAGATATAATGGTGTGAAGTAAGGGTTTTAAGTAATTAGCAATAATCTTTCTTATGATTTTGTAAAAAACATTATATAAAGATAGATAGAAACTCATCTATTGTGTTAACTTCCTAATCCTTAGATATGAGAGCTAAGAATATTGTGTTAACTTCACAGGAAGTAAAGATCAGGAGCTAAGAATGTTGAATGAAAGGCTGGGAACATTGGTCCTGATTGCCTGGATTCCTCTACAGCTTTTTATATATCTTTTTTACAATGTAACAGTATGCTTAGAATAAATTTGTTGTAAACCCATCTTGTCATGGTCATTTAGCTGGGGCCATTTCTCGTGACTACCTATTCCACTTTTCCTAAAGATATTAGCTGCCTGAGATTATTTTTATATTCTTCTGTTATTTGAAGTGGAACGGCCTTCAAAATCCATTGAGTAGCCTTATTTATGTTCACCTTGTTCTTTGAGTGGGAATCGAACTGCCTAACTAATTCCTTTTCCAGATCCTCATGCTTTTTGAACTTAAAACCTCGTTTGGTTTTAAGCAAGGAGATGCAATTGGAACTTCTACTAAGCAGAGAGTTGTGGAAAAAATAACATATAAGATGAATTATCTACGATAAGATTATACAAAGTCACGAAGACTATTCTCCAAAGTCTGAAAGAAAAAAGAAAAAAATGAATATGGCCAAAATCCAACAAAATATTGCAAAATCAGGATCAATCACAATGCATATCATATCTCGATAGAGTTTCTATATGCCGTGAGAAGAATTATTCATCCATTGGCCCGTCTCTTCCTAAACATGCTCTCTCCGAAGTCTGCATTGAGGGTCTGCACACTACGCACTGGCTCATGTAGGATCTTGAATAAATTTGACACGACTCCTCCATTGAGTGTGAAACTATCAATCTTCTTGTCTCACCTTTGGAGATACAACGTAAACTCTTCACACTGTAGGTCCTTGTTCATTAGAAACCCTATTGCGCTACAAGCACAGCGAGACCAGGATTATAACATATTCGCTTTTGGGAAAACGATTCGTACATTAAATTTATTTAATGTCTGTTTTAACTGCTGCACAAACAAATTAATGATTTTTGAATTTTACACAGAAGGAAGTCTTACTTCGGATAGTCTGATCTTTACACAATGTTTTAAACTGTTTTTTTACCTTTACATAGACTACTATTTTTACCACGCTTTTGATTTTTGGGAGGGGAGGGCGGAGTGTTTCTTTCTTCAGATAGTTTATTAACATATTATTTAAGCAATAACTTTCTACCCATGTGCTCTAATGAACTAGAATGGACATTGATGGCCATTAATTGCTGTTTCTGTTTAAATCAAATCCTATGGTCATCTGATAACTAATAGCATCCCAAGCTTCGTAATAGTTAAGATTTGGATTAGAATTTTCTATATAAACATCTGAATCAGTCAAAAGATCATCTTTGGGTACGACAGGGCTTGAGAAGATCGTTGCATCAATTCGCACATTGCTTTTATCCTATTTGCAATGAAGTATGGGATGGAGAAATTCTCGTTTTGTTCTTCTTCCACTATCTTGCATATGGTTGACACCACACTCATACATAGATATTCAAGAATTAGATCATCAGTATCAGCTCTAGATCTTCTAATATATACTCAAGCCAGGGCCAGCATATCTGACCCGAAATGAGACAAACTACAAATCTTTGAGAGTATTCTCATGGTCACGCCTCTAGATATAACATAATGGTCCTGCATAATCATAAGCTGACATAGTTTCCAAAGAGATCAAGCTCATATCTTGATCACTAACACCGATATTGCCTCCTATTACTGGGATTTTGAAGCGCTTCCATTCAAGCTGGGTGGGGAACTATTGGGCACAATCACCAGCTATTTATTATTGTTTTATCACATTGGATCACATCTCCCTCGATCGAAGCAAACTTGTTCCCTTAGCACCAATCTCCGGCTACTTTACACAGGTTATTACTTAACATAATGGATCCTAGACACCATTAGATTCACTTCAAATCAGATCGTAAATGATCTGTCACCGGGGTTCCAATCTAACAAATCCATCAAATCTGTACTTATCTCAGTAGGTTTAGGTATCCAAGAGGTAGATCTATCTATTTATTCACAAATCCATGCATGTTTGAGGCTAAAACTACGTTATTGAGGCTATGCTCCCTTTTAAAATATAGTCCATGTATCTATGAAATTTTAAAGATGATGATGTTAGATGAACCCTGGGCACCAGCCTTCCAAAGAACTTCATGTTCCCTCCAACTTTCACTCCAACTTGCAGACATCAAAACTAGTAATTTATTAAAGTATATCGTGATGTGCGTGGAAAGTATAAAGTTTTATGGTTGTAAAATATTAGTTTAGATGCCAATTCTCATTATGGTTTGATGTGATATCAAATGAAATTAGCATCACATAAACATAGATATTTGATTGCGGTCTGCGAGAGGGAATCCCTTAAGAAAATGAGGGTGCCAACGAATCAGACTCCAAGAAATATAAGTATGTCGAACCAGCAATAAAGTCCAAGAAATAAAAGTATGTCGTACCAGTGATAAAGCCCAATCACACTTAAGCAAACAAGATTTTTTTCATCTTCAAATACTTCAAATACCTCGTGATAATCATATAGATCAAGAGATTATTGGGGTTTGGTGCAAACTATTCTTTCTGTTGAAACTTGAAAATACTATAAACCAATAGCTCTCCCAGGGTGCATTCAACCTCTTTCCGTCCCTGATTCGATAGCTGGTTGAAAATTTTCATTTATCATACGATATAAGTCTTTATTATACATAAATTAATTTTAAATTCTGTATGTTTAATTATAATTTTCTTCTTTTCAATATTATAATAAATAAATAAAAAATACAAGCTCCAAAATTGAAATACGATTTGAAATATACTTATTTTCAACCCTTTACAATTCGTAGAACATTAAAAAAACGCTTATTCTTCCTGCCTACCGTATACCATTCTTTAAAGACCATAAAATGAAATTTACATCTAAAACAATACGCACATTTAATAGAACGATAATTACCATAAATTCTCATTGTTGAAATCCATGTGCAAATTATTTGCATAGCTTTTACGCGCGGGCACAGATATCATAGGCAGTTATATACCATATAATTTTAAGGTTTTACCTTAAAACTATCTAAATACAACGAGGGAAATGTCCCTTGCATTTCGTCTTAGTTATCGCTGTTCTTGAAAATCTCCCGTGGGGTTTTCTTCGGCTGCAAATTGAAAACGTACCTTTGCATTCAGTCTTCGTCGTTGAATCGCTCGTAATTCTGACACGAAGAGGATCGCCTCGGGGAAAATCTCCTCGGGGTTCTGGAATCGCCGGAGCTCATTGTGATCTTTTTCACTCGCAGAAGAGATGGCACCATCTGAATAACAAATTTGCAGGCCGATTCCATTGTTCCTAAAGAACATGGCGTACAAAATAAGATCGCCTATTTTCGGAGCAAGCGTCGGTGTGAAAACACGCTATTACTTAAATTAAAATGCCGCAACTGTTTCCAGAAATACTCGAACCAGACTATCTTAAAATCCCCGCTGCTCAGCGCATCTCATGTAAATACCATAAATAGATATTGAATGTGGGTTCACTCATATCCTCATATCGTTCCTTCCCGTTGTTGGGAAATTCATTTGCGTCTGCTGTCCGTCCATATGTTGAAACTTCTCGGATTCTTCTACGAAATTTCATTTGCCTGTCCTCATGTCAAATAATTCTTTCCCACGAATTTAACGTTTTCTGAGGAATGTCGCTGGAAGTTGCATGGGGATAGTTGGTGGTAAAGGTACCCATGGGCCTTCCAGCCGCTCGATTTCTGAGGAATGTTGCTGGAAGTTGCATGGGGATACTTTGTGGTAAAGATACCCATGGGCCTTCCAGCCGCGCGACGATTGGTTGGTTTGAGAAGTTAATAGTTATTGTATCAAATTTCATTCTTGTAGGGTTCATGGAAGATGCAGCGGGGCTATCTATGGTTAACGATGATAAAGTATTTCAACGGAGTTGATTCTCGCGTAGTCTAACGATTCTGGCGTGGCTAGGAAATAGAAATTTTGGTTATATTTAGAAAAAATCAGGTAAAGATTTTTGTAAATCTAAGTTATAGTTGTTAAAATTTTAAATGTTTTTTTTGATGATGTTGAATTCATTTCTAGTATAAAAATAAAATTTAGATATTGTCTCTATAAAGTTTTCTGAAATTTTTTTACCCAAATTCTAATCACTTTCAACATTACAAACAATTACAAACAATTCCTCCACAAGGACTCCAAATTGATTTGGAAGGTGTGGTGTGGTTACTATTAACACCCAGGGGATTATAGAGGTGTGGCGGTTAGCTTACATGTTACTTAATGTGATACAAAGGATGATTTTGATGTCATGTGAAGTTAGTCTCACGTTTGTAGGTATTAGTAAACATGTAAGCTAGTAAGATTATTTTGAGTAACAATTAGTCCCATGTTTTAGGTGATAACCAAATTTCCATTTCAATGACATCATTCTCCGCATTTTTGTGGTATTCAAATCCAATTTTTAATTGTGGTATTCAAATCCAATTTTATTAATGAATTAAAATAGGTTTTTATTATTAATATTTTTGAATTTGCTAATATTATTGATGAGATGAATGAACTAATTAAATTTTTTAATATTTAAAAATTTATGATAAATTATATAATTATTATAATTTATATATGAAATTCAAGTATATAATTTATTTTATATATAAATATTTTTTATATATTTATTTTATAATTGGTTTAAAATATTTTTTTATAATTAATAAAAAATATAATTAAATTTTATTTTTTTAGGAATAGTTATATGTGAACTTTTAAAATAATTATCTTAAATTTAATGTATTATTTATATATACATATAAATTATGGTTTTTTTAAGTGAATGTATTTATATTTTGTAAAATAATTGTTTACAAATTAATGTATGGTTTGGTTTAATTTATAGACGAAATAGTTTTTTTACCAGAATTCATTAAAATAAATACAATTTCAAGATTTTTGTTATTTAAAATACATTTTTGAATAGATAAATAGATTCAACACTCTTAAAATCCCAAAGCAATCAAATTATACAGATTAAACAATTTAAACTCAAATTAAAAATACATCAAAATATATATATTAATATTATATATATATAATATTATTTTGATTAAAATAATATTTATTTCATTTAGTTACAAAACTCTTATATTACATGAATAAACCTCTTCAAACTTGCATATAAATCTGAAAGATTAACTAGCATAAAAATTGTCATCACACTTGAATAATGGAAACTAATGCTAAAAATGCCCAAAAATTAAACCACCCGAGAATCCAAGCATCATGATTTTATGATCATGTTAAAACCTCGTAATGTTGCGCTTCACATCGCTTTACAAATTGGTGTTAATTCCGCTAATGAACTTGACTGCGGAAATTGAGTGACGTGATTTGGCTTTTGTCTTCGAAATTTTATAAAAGAAAATTATAATTATTTGTTTGAAATTTATAAACTAACAAAAATTAAGTTAAATTTGTGATTTAAATTATTTTAAATTTAGAAAAAATTAGTTTAAAAAATTAATTTTTTTTTATATAAATTATTGTTTTTACTACATTTTTATTACTAATTTTTAATATTTATTAGAATTTGTAAAATGTTCCAATAAATTGTTATTTCCTTTGAAGTTAACATTTTAGTTATTTATTTGTTTAAAGATTTGATTGAATCTTAGTTCATTGAAGGGATTGATAGCAAAATAAATTCTTATTCTGAATACTTTTTTTTTGAGGGAGTGAATTACTAACAATAGTAACTAAAGTGGGCTAGTAATAGTTGAATTGGCAATTAGGAAAGTTAACATTCTAGTTATTTATTTGTGGAAAAAAATTTCCCATTCTAGTTATTTATTTGTGGAAAGATTTGATTGAAGCTTAGTTCATTCAAGATATTGGTACCAAAATCAATTCCTATTTTGACTTCAAATTATTATTATTATTTTTTGCCAAGGATTGAATTACCAGAAATAGTAACTAAGGTGAGCCAGTAATAGTTCAATTGGAAATTAGGTGGGCTAATACTCCCATGAAGGTTGAATCATTGGGGTATCAATAACCAATTTAATTTTTCTATTGGTTCTTCCTCTAAATAGGGTAGGAAATTAGCGAGTGGAGCTTAGAACAATAGGTGGAAGCGTGTATTATTAAGGCACTTCTTATGTGATGGTCATAAAACACGTAAGTAGTCTCACTACTGAGCCTTAAAAAAAAAAATAGGGTATGCTAATACTCATGAAATTAACAAATAGGCTAGTACTAGTGTAATTAACAACTAGGGTGGGCTCGAAAGTAAGGAATAAGCAATAAAAAACTAACAACAAAATCTCTTCAGACACAAGGGGATAATTTAGAATTTGAACCAATACATTATAAAAAGTGTTTTAACAATACATCCTCTTACGAATTAATCTATGCTTCAAAAAAATTATTAGTAAATTACAATCATAATTTAAACTTATCTCCCTGATCGGGGTGCGTATCGGAACCAATGGGTTTGTCCTGGCCCAACGATTAATGTGAATCCTTAAGATCGTTCGAGCCACCCTCCACATGCATGCAACACTTGGAGTGGTGGCAGTACACATGCGACGTTTAATGCCCCATCTCAAAGGCGACAGAAGTTTAAGGACACTTAGAGTGGTAAGAATAATATTCGATTTGTTGAGTAAGGTACTCTGTGAACTCGCACTCCTGTGGATCTAGTGTGAGAGGGGGATTCTGGGCAGTCAACAGTCGTTGTCATATTTAGGTTCTAGCTATGTTCATTGGTATGTTTTCGGTCTTCACTTAGCAAATTTTGTTAGTATGGAGCAGTTCATTCGACCTTTGATCTGTGAAATGTATATGTCTGGGCTATGGGGTGATGGGCACTAGAAGTGCCAGAGGCATAGCCTCATCGGGGTCCTGGTTGGTTATGAGTTCATTGTCTTACTCATCCTAGTGTCTGTAGAGGATGGTATATGGTTGTCTCGCATGGGTGCTTGCATGGCCTGGGTGGTAAAAGGTTTTGGATGCGGAAGTCCCCCATTCGGGTGCTTGAAAGAGTTGAAAGGGCTAGTTTCTGGGTCAATCTGGTCGTGTGGAATAGAATCTCTCAGGTTGGGAATTTTGGTTTAGATAGAGGTCAATTCTAGTTTCAGAGTTGGGAATGGCTTAATGTCGATCACGTTATTTGGGTATCTTTGCATGGGGGTTTGATTTTTATGGCCTAGGTATTTTGTATGGAGTCATGTTAGAAGGGGTTTGGTGGGTTGCAAGCTCGGTGTAGTTGTTGGCTTAATCTGATTTTTAATTCCTGGTATAATGTTTGGTTGGTGAAGTTAATAAATTGTGGATAGTGTTGATATAATGCGGAGACCCTGAAAATGGTTGGCATGGTTAGTCCATTCAGGCTATGCAATGAGAAGTGGAAGACAATTGGAAATAATGGCATCGTTATCCTGTGTTGGCAACCAGTTGGTAGCAAAATGTGGCGAGGGTCCTTACTTTGCTGGTTTTGTTTGAATTTTATTTAACAGGTATGTAGTGTGGGCACGACTCTTGGCAGCATCGAGCACCCAAACTGCGACCTTGTTCTAGTCAGTACATGAAGTTGAGAAAAGAATAGTCTTTGTTAGGTAGCAGAAACAACATGGCCCAGGAAAGTGGTACAAGGAAAAATGGCAATAGAGGTCGAGGTCAAGGAAAAGAGAGGAAGGTTGCTTCATTGCCAAAAATCCAACCCAACTCTTTTAGTTGAGCGGTTGGGGTGGGTCGTGGGCGCAAGTCGACCTCTTGCATAATTCAAGAAGCAAATCAAGAATATCATGCCAGTAGCTCCAACCCGGTCAAGCAATTGATCGCAAAGTGAGAGGCTGAGATTCGACATACTGAGGAGGAATTTGAATCAGATATGAATGAGTGGAATGAAGTGATCCTGGACCCAAGCCACATTCATGGAAGAGTAACACAATACAAACAGACAGTCCGTCTTTTATGAATGATGAAGAGCATTTTGTTGAAAGCTCTAGAACATTTTCCTCCTGACATGCACATAGCCCCCAAGGGTCAGTCAGATTATATTAAAGAACTTCAAAAAATTTAGTTTCAATTGCAACAGTAGAGTGGTTAGCTGAACCGAATTGAGCAGCATATCCCTTGCATACCCCACACAGAGTTGTTCGGTTCCACTGTGAAGGGCCCTGCTCCGGTGGATTGAGCCGATGATGAGTAGCGATAATTAATCCTTGTTTTTCTTTATTTTGAATGTTCCAGGCCCAAAGATTTAGGCTTATTAACAGTTATGTTTATAGTTATCTAGAAAATAGGAAGTACAAAGACTCTCAGGTTTACATAACATGGATGGTTAGACTTATTATTGTTTGCTTATGGATGGAATATTTTCCAGTTAGGTGGCCAATAGATCTAGTTTCCCTCTGGGCGGGTTGAGGCCACCTAAGTCTCAGACACATGGATGTAACCTGCTTTATTTTCGGAAATTAATGGAAAGGTACCACCAAGCTTACAAAAGAGAAAAATTAAACTTACCAACTATATTATAAAAGTATTTTAACAATTCTTCTTATTACTAATTAATATATACTCCAAAAATAATTTATTATTAAACCAACCAAGATCTATTTTAACTCTTGATCTAGAGGGATCAAATCCTCCAAGGTGGAAATCTCTTTTTTAGTGAAAATCTTGAGGAAAGGTTTGCACCTCAAGAGATTTGATCCCTCTTAGTGCTTGATAGATCAAGAGTTAAGATGGATCTAAGCTATTTTTATATATAATATGTCAAGGTAACACAGTTTATTTTATTTTATTGAAATTTTATTTTATCTTTTTATGTAATTTGATCGAGTAAGATGTTTATATAACATAACATAACATTACTTCTCAAAATAATTACAATTATAATTAAAAGTTTTATATAAAAGTTTCACTCTAAACATTGTTGATAACCAAATTAGTTGAAAACCTATTGGAAAAAACACTTGAAAAGATATGTAAAGACATTTTTAAATATTTAAATTTTGCTTTCATAATTTCAATTAATTTTATCATAAATTTAAAATTTACATCAATTTATGTTATTGTATTAAAGTTGATATTAACATTAGCATTATTTTATGGATTTATTAATATTATGCAAGAAACCTAAAAGTTTATAAACTAAGGTTCTACCACTTGGAATGAATTTTTAATACTTTGATGGGATGTGTAAGGAGATAGGGCCCATCCCTCTCCTAGGGTAATGTGACTACGGAAATTACAAGGATCAACAACCAAATAAGAGTAAGAAGTGATAGTCTTCAGCGAGATGCATGATCGGGGGAGAACTTGAGGTACCATGATCCCTGATCAGAACCATTATTGGTGTAGCCTAGTAGTCTTGTAGATCCAATAGATGTCTTCCTAAAGCCATTAAGGATCCAAAATTTGAGACCAAATCCAAGAAAACAAGATAGTGCATTGACTTTATTCAATATCATACTCTCATTAGGAAATTCCAAAGCTTTTAGCCAATATAAAAGGCCCTAATCACCTAGATCTAGAAAAAATGGAAATCAAAGGATCAAATTGACTTGAAACTCATATCCAAAGGTTTCTTTGCATTTACTTTTCAAATCTAAAATATTCACCAAAATATTTGATGGGATCCATATTTCTTCAACTTTTTTGGATTATATCTTTGTTTCTAGATGGAATGATTCATCCCCAATAAAGAAAATTTCACTGTATTTCGGTATGGATCCATCTCTTCTCACTCTTGAGGGAGTTCTAAGAGGAAAATTCTCAAATCATTGGTAATGCACTTATTCACTATGTCAAGGCATCAAAGGTCACTAGAAGAGGGAAATACATTTTGTATGCTACCATCTAAATATATATGGATATCTCCTAGCCTATCCCAACTTCTATTGATATTTTCTATTAGGACAAACTATGGAAATCACCAATGGACTATGAAAACATACCTCTCCGATGCAGGAGATTCCACGAATATAGGCACCTCTTTAGATATTTTCCCACGCTACAACTAGATCTACCCCAAAATTAATATATTCTCGTAAACAAGGAAGGATTCATTAAACAAAAACCTAGAAGAAAGCATGTATGATCCTAGTCTTCTAAAGATTTGAATCTCATAATTTCTACTCAAAACAATTTTGAAACCCTTGCATATTACAAGAAAGGAGAAATGGAGGGAGGATATGAGTAAGAGCCAAGCTACCCATTAGAAGCAAGAAATATAAGGCCCAAGGAAAATCCACGAAATGCTTAACAAAAATCAATAAGATATAGCACGACATCCATTTCTGGAAAATGAGATAATAATGTTGGTGGTTCCACAAACGGACATGCCAAATGGGGCAAATGAAATGGAGTTATACTCCCTTGATCTCCAATAAATTGTTGGAAAATGGAAAGGAAATGACATTTTAGCCATTCTAGAGCATCAAATCCAAATTCTCAAGCAAGTGCTAATTAAAATCCAATATTCGAACTACTCCTGAGTTCACAAGCAATACTCCCTTGTCTTCTAACCTTGGAATTAGTCTATAAAACCCCAAATATTATCCAAATCCATCCAAACAAGAAATGTTTATATGTTGCAGGAGCGAGAAGAAATTCTATCAATAACCAGGAAATATGCTTATAAATTTGGGAAAAATCACTTCGATAACAGAGGAACTTGCTTCTATCGATTCTCCTTCTTAATTAAGATTATATCTGGATCCTGAGAGGCCTCAATTGCAAGGGAAAATAGAGGCTTCTTAGAAGCAGAGTCCTTCAATATCAATAAGACTAATACTCTCCAAGAAGCCAAATGTTCTAGTGCAAAAGTATGACCCGTTGTATCTAGGGGCCAAAGAATAGATATATATGTAAATGGATAATATGGTGGGTTGGACATCATACAGAAACTTGAAGAACATCTCTCTAATTTATGGGAAACTCCTAGAATTTTGAGGTCTTGATATATCTATTCTTTGGCAGGGGCCAAAGAATAGATATATATGTAAATGGATAATATGGCGGGTTGGACATCATACGGAAACTTGAAGAACATCTCTATAATTTATGGGAAACTCCTAGAATTTTGAGGTCTTGATATAGGCCCATTGGATAAAAAAAAAGAGGTATTCATATTCAACACCTACGACAAACATAAGCTAAGGGAAAAACAAGCTTCATCCCCATTCCAAGTAGTTGGAAGATTAAACTTCCCTAGATAGTTGGATGGCACTTCATTCTAATTGAATATTTTGACAAAAAGTGTGGAGAAGTAAGACAACTAGATTTATACTTAGGTTTCTTCAAGGAGATAATACAAACTATGAATTTAGTGGATATATATACAATTAATGGAATTTATACTTGGAACAACTACTGTGGAGAATCCCACCAAGTTCCCTCCCACCTAGATTGCTTCTTGGATTCATAATCAATATAGGAAAAGGGATTTCATCCTCACATGTAGGGTGTTGGATCACCAAACTATTTGTCTGAGTATAAATATCAAGGTTCACCCAAAGAATATGCCATTCCACTTTGAAATCTCATGGCTTCATGATCCTATGTTTTTAGATAAAGAAAAAGGCTAGTGGACCTTAGATCATCTGAATGCACACTCTACTATGCAATCATTCCAATAGAAATTAAAAATTCTGAAAATCACATATTAAAAAATGGAATTAGATAGAGATTGGAAACACTTTCCAATCTCATAAACATTTTAAGAAAGAATGGCTACTATGTAGCAACAATTAATATTATAAGGAAGAACAAATGATTACAAATTCAAAGAATAAAATCTTTTAAATGAATTGGAGGAATGAAAAATCGAGGAGGAAATCGTATAGTTCCAAAAATCAAGGATTAGGTGTTTAAAATAAATTTTTAAAACCCCAATTTTCTTCCATGAATCTATGATTAACCATCATAGCAATAACATAATCTCTTCTCTAAAGAGAATTATGGCTCAAAACTTTTATAGAATAGGGATATTAAGGGGGAGCTGGTTAGGTGCTTTAAAATGCTCTTAAATGAGATAAAAAGAAATTGAGATGAGGCTATAAACGCAATCATTCATGACATTCCCTCATTGGAGGTAATGGAACAAAATGAAGCTCTAATGAGACACATCACTATAGAACAGGTGGAAAGAGAAATCTTTGGAATGTCGAAAAATATAGCACCATGATCAAATAGATTCACTTCATATTTTTATGAAGCATGCTAGACTTTTCTTGGTCATTAAATTTGGGAGGTAGTAAAAGAGTGACAAGAGTCCAGCGAATCACAACTTTTATTGTTGAATCTCAACACCACCTTTCTTTCACTTGCCCCAAAGAAAGGTAAAGTAGATGACCCTAGTAGTTTTCATCAAATCTCTTTGTGATATTATTTTAAAGACCATTCGAAAGGTCACAACCAATAGGATTAAGCCAATCTTACCAAAGCTCATCTTGAAAGAGAAGTGGGGACATGTGAAATGAATAGAATTCCTAGATGGCATAGTGTTAGTCCATGAGGAAATCCACTCTCTTCACAAGACTAAACAACTAAGGATGATAATCAAATTGGATCCTTCCAAAGCTTTTGACAAGTTAAGTTGGTCCTATCTTCATAAAATCTTTATTTCTTTTATTTTTTTATCTTCATGGACATCCTAAATCTACTCCCTTATATCTACTTCATTATTCTCCATTTTTGTTAATGGATTTTCATCTACAACATTCAACTCCTCTCAGGGCATCAAACATGGTTATTGACTGTCACCCTTCCTCTTCATTTTCACGGCACAAGGGCTTGGAAAAATGGTTAAAATAACAACTGAAGAAAAGAAAATCAAAGATCTAAACATATTTGGTAGTGATGGGCCTACTTCTCATCTTGAATTTGTTAATGACACTATGTTAATGGGGAGCCAACTTGTAAAAGAAGCCATAGATTTTTGTGAGGCATTGGTAGATTTTATGGTCACTTCAAGCAGTGAACTTAATCTTCTCAAATCAAAAATATTCCTATTTAATACCCCTCTTGTTATCCAAGGGAACATAGCCAAAATTTTTGGTTTCAAATGATGTTCTCTCCCCTCTAAATATTTGAGAGTCCACCTCACATCTAATTCTATCAAGTAAAAAATTTCTCACATCTAATTCCCTCAACTAAAAAAATTTCTGGAGTCAAAAATATGGACAGATCTCATTTATGAAATTTCAAATAGACTTGACATCAAAACTTTTAACTCACTAAATATAGCAGGAATACTATTATTACTCAAAGTGATCTTCCATGTTCTTCTAATTTATCTTTTTAATATGTTGACTACAGCTTAATGTAGACTAAGCCAAATTTGTTCTCTTCAACTCTCCTTTTTGTGGGGAGGAAATTTGAGGAAAAGAATATCAACTATGGTCTCTTAGGATAAAATTTGTCTCCCTCAGACCAACGGTTTGCTAGGTCTTCGCAATCAAAGAAAACTATGCATAATCGTGAGGGATACATTCTAGTGAAAGTGTTAGGTCCCTATAATACTAGCGATTCCCCCATTACTATTGTCATTGTAGCCCCTTATTGTTATTGTTGTGCCCCTATTGTCCCCATATTGTTATTATTGTCCCCCATATAATCCCACTATTGTTATTGTTGTTCCCTTATATTATTATTGTTATGTGAGCTCTAATTATATTGTGGCCCCTTAGACTCCTATATATAGAAAGGAGGTTTTGTCATTTGAATCAACCAAAAATTATTCATTTGTGTAATGTAAAGGAGGTCTCCCCCTCGAATAGGCTTATTTTAAAGTTGTTGATCGATATTTTATTCTATTTTGTGAGCTGGTGCATAACATTTGGTATCAGAGCTTTGGATTCTAGGGTTTCACAACTTCAAATGGGTCATCGTGGAATTTATGCTATAAAGTTTTTTATATGAAGCTTCAGAAGCTAAACAAAAACCATTTGAGAAGAAATCGTGATGAATGTCGTGGCCGAATTTCAAACTCTTTCTCATTATATTTTCAAAGATATGAACAGAGGAATTTAGGCTTTTTCAGGATCCTGAATTTCATTGCAAATAGGTGGCCTTGGTAAAATCCCCATAACTTTCTCCTTGAGCTTTGGATTTAGATTTTGTAAAATGTGATAGAAACAAGACAAGTTGTAGTGTTTTTGGTATCATTTTTAGGACCTAAGGTCGAAACAGTGACATGTGGCACTTCGTACAAGTTCACACTACTGAACCAATCTATAATCAGGCCATTGTGGGAGATTGAGAATAAACCTTTCTTGTAAAATCCAACCTTGATCAGACTTATGGTGTTGGAAAGAGGACTCAGAGGTATACTACAAGATGAAATTTCAGAGCTTGAAAATATGAAATTATCGATATATAATAGATTCAATGTCAAGCTCCTAGAAAGCAAAAAAGGTGTGTAGTCTTTTTTAAAATTTGCATAAGTTTTGTTTGAAAAAATAGTTTGAAGTGATTAAAAGGGAATAGTGAAGAAAATTATCATTAGTTGATGCCCCTAAGAGAGAAAATGGCAACACCTAGTAAGCAACCCGAAATCTCTACTATGACACATGGAGAAGAGGAATAAACGCAACATAATATATCAAAATTACGAGACCAAGTGCAACAAATTTCGTTCTCACAAAAAGTAACAGAAGCTAATATGGATGGTTTGAAGAATGTCATCAATGGTATGAAAGGAAACATTGAATATTTGAAGAAAGGCATGGAATTTTTGAAGGAAGGTTTGACAAAGTTTCTACAAGAAAGGCTTCCTAATGGTGAAAAGGTAGTAGAGGAAACTCATGATGAGAACAAATGCAATGTTGATCATGATTTGAAGAATGATTGTAGGTTTTAACCCCGTACAGAAATTACTTGCATACGAATTCTAAATCACAGGAAAAATAAAAAAGCGAGAGCATAACATATAAAACACATATACACAGAGATTTCCCACTGGATCCCAAAACCGGGACTCTACCAGCTTGATTTTTCATTATATTACTTTCAATGTTACAATACATATTTATACATGCCGAAGCATCCAATACCATGGACCGAAAAAAACCATCGCGTCCAAAACCATGGACCGAAAACCATAGGTAGGTTCGCCCAACCTAATATAGGGTCCAAAAAAAATTTTCTTGAGGTGTTGCCCCGAACCCCGTAGAGGGGGGCTACCCGCCCCCCTCAAACCGCCCGGACAGGGGGGCCTGCTGCCCCCCTTG
>APFE031713135.1:35705-56356 GCA_000404065.3 Pinus taeda | reverse complement strand
AGGGTCCAAAACCAAAATTTTCCAGGGCGCTGCCCCGGACCCCATAAAGTGGGGTTACGGGTACCCCTCAAACCCCCTATTAACTATGTGGAAAGAATATAACACAACCCAACAATGACAACATTGAAGATTTGAAGAAAGACGTGGAAGGTTTGAAGGAAGTTTTGGCAAAGATTCTACAAGAAATGCTTCCTAATGGAAAAAAGGTAGTATAGGAAACTCATGATGAGAACAAAAGAAATGTTGATCATGATTTCATAGACTCTAACATTGGAATGAAGACCCACTACGTTCCAAAGATCGATATGAGGAAGTTTGATGGAAAGGATCCCATAACATGGATACTATAGATGGAACAATATTTCGATCTCCATAATGTGAAAAACACACAAAAGGTACACATTACAACTTTATATTTGGAACCCAATCAGTTTGTATGGTATTGATGGCTTTGACCTTGTAAACAAATTGTCACTTGGTCAATTTTATACAGGAAATGATATCACATTATGAGGATACAAAGAGAAACACCTTCTTTAGCCAATTGATAAATTTCAAACAAAAGGGCTCAATGGTGGAGCATATTGAGGACTTCCAAAAATTAAATATAAGGGTAAATGATATTCCAAAATAGCATAGGATTGATGTGTTCATAGGGACATTAAAGGATAACATCCAACATGAGGTTCACCCTTGGGAACATGAATCATTGGAGATGGCATTCAAGTTGGCAAGAAAAATTGAAAGCAAAATTGTGATAACAAGGAAGCCTACCACTCACAACTATAAAGATGGAAGTGTTTATGTCCCTAACCTTCCAAAAACTACAAGATTGTCACCACAACAATTGGAAGAAAAAAGAGAAAAAGGGCATTGTTACAATTGTGATAGAAAATACATTAAAGGTCATAAGTGTGCTGAGAAGAAATTATTTTACATAGATTGTGAAGAGGAAGAAAAGGAACAAGAAACATCAAAAGAAGAGGATATACATCACATATCAACCCTAGAGAAAGAAGAAATGAATCTGAACATATCTTGTAATGCATTTGTAGGAATTACCACTCCTCAAACTCTCAAGATAGAAGGACATATCAAGAAGAAAGAGGTAATAGTGTTGATTGATTCGGGTAGTACCCATAATTTTATTCATTGTAAGATAGCCAAGGAATTGAATTTCTTCCTATATCCAGCACTAGACTGTCAAGTCATGGTTCAAATGGAGGAACCATAATTTTTCTCGAAAGTGCCATAATATCAAGCTATCCATGAGAGAATATGTATTGCATATTCCTATTTTTTCTATTCCAATGGGTGGTTCTACTGTTGTACTAGGAGTCCAATGGCTACAGTATTTAG
This sequence comes from Pinus taeda, assembly GCA_000404065.3. NCBI lineage: Eukaryota > Viridiplantae > Streptophyta > Pinopsida > Pinales > Pinaceae > Pinus > Pinus taeda. The sequence continues at coordinate 54,997 of APFE031713135.1, read as the reverse complement.
GTATGATAACTTTTAATTTTCAAGAACTTTTCTTGAAATTTTTTTGGGAAGGAAAGGAAGTTGAATTAAGGGGTGTCGTAGGGAAAATAGGAAAGATAATCAGCTCTAATGGCATGACAAAGCTTCTAAAGAAAGAAAAATGGGGTGTAATTGCACAATTATGTTCACTAGAAGTTCCCACATTGAAATCATCTATTTTTCCAGATCTCCAAAAAGTCTTGGAGGATCATTCCAAGTTGTTTGAGACTCCCAAAGGCATCCCACCTATTCATAATCATGATCATGCTATTTATTTGATTCCAGGAAGTGTTCCTCCAAACATCAGGCCTTACAGATATCCCTAGGCCCAAAAGGGTGAAATTGAATGTATGGTTGCAGAAATGCTAGAGGCTGGTATAATTCAACCTAGTTAAAGTTCTTTCTCTACTCCAGTAGTGTTGGTGCACAAGAAGGATGGATCATGGTGCATGTGTCTAGATTATAGGGAGCTCAACAAGCTCACTATAAAAGATAAATCTCCCATTCTTGTCATTGATGAATCATTTGAGGAATCACATGGAGCAATTTACTTCACCAAATTGGATCTTTGTTTCGGATAACATCAAATCAGAATGAAGACTGAAGAGATTCTGAAAACAACATTTAGAGCTCATGAGGGGCATTATGAATTTTTGGTCATGCCTTTTGGCCTTACCAATGCATCTTCTACATTTCAAGTTTTGATGAATTCCATTTTCAAACCCTTCCTTAGAAAATTTGTGTTAGTATTTTTGTTGATATACTAATATACAACAAGTCTTGGAAGGATCATGTTCAACATGTTGACTAGGTGTACAAACTATTGGAGGAGAAACAAATATATGCAAAAAACTCCAAATATTTCTTTGGATTACAGGAGGTGGAATATTTGGGTCATATTGTATCTCATGAAGGTGTTAAGGTAGACCCTAGAAAAATTAAAGCCATTAAGAAATGGAAAATCCCCACATCCATAAAGCATCTACGAGGATTTCTTTGGTTGACAGGGTATTATTGCAAATTTGTTAAGAATTATGGGAAAATAATAGCACCTCTAACAACATTATTGAATAAATATGCATTTTCTTGGACTCCGGAAGCAACGAAGGCCTTTGAACATCTTAAAGAAGCAATGTGCCAAGCACCAGTCTTAGCTACGTCAAACTTCACAAAAACATTTATTGTAGAATGTGATGCCTCAAGAATGGAATTGGTTCTATTTTAATGCAAGAAGGGAAGATCAATTTCTTTTGAAATTCATCCAATCAAAAGGAAAGTATTTACACAAAGCTATTTACGAGAAGGAAATGTTGGCAATACTACATGCACTTAAGAAATGGAGACCTTACCTAATAAGAAGAAACTTCAAGGTAAAAATGGATCATGATAGTCTCAAAATACTTCTTAGAACAAATATTATCTTCAGAAGAGTAGAAAAAATGGGTCACAAAGATGTTGGGTTATGACTTTGAAATCATCTTCAAAAAAGGGAAGCAAAATGTTGTTGTAGATGAACTCTCAAGAGGATGAGGACGTGAAAGCATTGCTTTATGTCTTCTCTATCATCCAACTAGATTGGATAAATAAAGCAAGGGATGGATGTAAGAATGAAAACGAATTGTGGGCACTCATTGAAAATTGCAGCAAGATCTTAGTACATCTTATACATTTAGATGGAAAAATGATTCGTTATCATACAAATATCGTGTATACCTCTATAAGAATTCCTTACTCAAACAAAATATTCTTCTGGAATTGCACACCTCTCCCTTAGGAGGGCACTCAGGAGTTTTAAAAACTTACCATAGGGTTAAGAAGGAATTTTTTTGGGTGGCCTTAAATCTAATATTCAAAAGTTTGTGGTGGAACTTTTTGTTTGGCAACAAAATAAATTTGAGACAATTAAGACCCTAGGTATGCTACAACCTTTATCCATTCCAAGTTAATGTTAGGAGCAGGTTTCAATGGATTTTATCACAGGTCTACCCAAGTCCGAAGGAAAGAGTGTCATTATGGTGGTAGTTGATAGAATTAACAAGTATGCACACATTTTTGCATTATCTCATTCATTTAAATCCAATACAATTGCTACTCCATTTATGGAAAAAATTCAAAAGCTACATGGCAACCCAAATATTATTGTAAGCGACAGAGTTACCATTTTCACTATAAATTTTTGGACCAAATTATTTTCTTTTCTGGGTACTTAGTTAGCTCATAGCTCATCTTATCATCCTCAATCTAATGGGAAAACTGAGATAGTGAACAAATGTTGGGAAGGATATCTTCATTGCTTTGTATTTGATAAACAAACATAATGGGTCAAGTGGTTGCCTCTGGCTGAATGGTGGTATAACACTTCCTTCCATACTTCAACAAAAATGACCCCATTTATGGCACTTTATGGATATCATCCACCATCTATCACAACATATTTAATAGAAAATTCTAAGGTTCAAGCAATGGGCAATCACATCGAGCATCAACGACAGGTTCTCCAACTCTTAAAGGATAACCTCACTTTGGTGCAGAATAGAATGAAACAATAGGCAAATCAACTTTGCAAGAAAAGAATTTTTGATGTAGGTGACTCGGTATTTCTACAACTACAACCATTCAAACAAATGTCCCTCAAGCGAGCTAAGAAGGATAATAAATTATCACCAAAGTATTATGGTTCGTACAAGGTGTTGCAAAATATTGGTACTATGGCATACAAATTGGAGCTTCTTTCATCTTCCCTAGTGCACCCAGTTTTCCATGTTTCATGCTTAAAGAAGGCTATAGGTGACAAGCTCCCAGTTCAAACAATATTTCTAGAACTTTATGAGGAAGGAAAAACATATTGGAACTTGAAGCAATCACAGAAACAAGAACTTGGCAGCTACGAAATCGATTAATTTCAGAGTATCTCATCAAGTGGAAGAACTTACCCGCTGAAGATTCCACATGGGAGGATGAGAATTTTATATAGAAGCATCCAGAACTACTCAAGTGTTGAGGACAACACTTTTTTTAAGGAGAGGGGCATGTTAGGTCCCTATAATACTAGTGATTACCTCATTACTATTGTCATTGTAGCCCCTTATTGTTATTGGTGTGCTCCTATTGTCCCCATATTGTTATTATTGAGCCCCATAGAATCCCACTATTGTTATTGTTGTGCCCTTATATTATTATTTTTAAGTCGACTCTGATTATATTGTGACCCCTTAAACTCCTATATATAGAAAGGAGGCTTTTTCATTTGAATCATCCAAGAATTTTGATTTGTGTAATGTAAAGGAGGTTTCCCCCTCGAAGAGGATTATTTTAAAGTCGTTGATCTATCTTTTCTTCTATTTTGTGAGTTGGTTGCATGACAAAAAGTGTATTTAAAGTGATTGAAGACTATGGCATATAATTTGGATCAAAAAGTATAACAATCATAATCATGTTAAATAGTTCATCATAGCTTACCAATTCCCAATTGGGAGCTTCCATATGGAGCCTTACATGCAAGGGCAAGCATTTAATGCAAAATCATTGTTTTTAGTATGTTAGGGATGGTAAAACAACTTGGTTCAAAGAGGACTCATGGCATCAATTCCTAAAATGACCATCTAATCAAAATTACAAATATTTATGTTGTCATGACATCTTATTGGCACTCTCAAGCTACACATTATTAGAATGGCAATTCACCCAAAACAAATTGTCATACATGGAAATCACAAGCATAATGGGGTATAATCCAAGCAACCATGAACTCGAGCAAACTCAAGGACATAATCCAACACACACACACATATATATGGATCTTCAAATTTTCATATGCCATGAGATATAAGTATTTGTCACATATATAAAAAAATATTTTTAAAATTCTCTATTTTTAATCAAAATATTCCCTCTTGTAATATTAAAATATATATTAACAAATATAAAAAAATAAAATACACAAACACCCCAAATTGAAATATGGTTTGAAATACACTTATTTTCAACCCTTTGCAATTCCTAGAACATTAAAAAGTGCTTATGCTTCTTGGCTACTGCATACCATTCCTAAAAGTTGAAAAGTGAACTTATTTTTAAGGATTTGTGCGAAGGAGTTTGTCAGGGAAAGAAAGACAGAGATGACAAAGAAACTGCACCTGAGTCACCTAATGATGAACAGAAACGTGTAATTTGGGAGACAAAAGACAAGAAGGCATATGCATTAATTACTGCATCAGTGACAGAGGAGGTAAGAAAATATGTTGTTTCTTGTGATACTAAATTTGAAGCTTTACAAAAATTGAACTTTATGATTCACATTTAGAACTTGAAATTATATAGTTGTTGTTGAGATTATTTAATTTGGAGATGAAGGACAATGATCCTTTGAAGATGACATCAAAAATAAAATCTATGTTTCATGACATAAAATCCACTAGTGTTGACGTAGAATTACAACTTACTACTTTTATTAAATTTCTCCACCATGTCTATTCACACTACTTAGAATCTCACCAAGCCTGTGGGAAGTTAAAAAAAATTACATTTGATAAACTAGTAAACAAAATAGATGAGAGAGAAAATGCCTTTGGGAAGAAAGAGCCTCCACAAAGTGCTAATGTAAAAACTTTATTCCTTACATAAAAAGATCATAAGTCTCATGGTGAAACTTCTAGAGGTGATAAAAGTACGAGAGGTGGTGGTAGAATAAATTATAGAGGCAGAGGGTTCAAACATAATAAGGGAGATAGACAACAAAATGATAGAAAACAAAGAAATTTCAATGATAGACCAGTTATCAAGTGTTATAGATTTGGTAAAATTTGTCACACTTTTGCTAATTGTAAAATTCCTTGGGAGAAAGTCAGTGAAATGAGAGAACCGTTGAATGAAAAGGAAGATCAGCCACCACCAAATAAGGGAAAACCATCAGAGTCTGCACATTACATTGTTGCTCATTGCAATTTTAATATTAATGATGTTTTTAGTATTGTATTTTCTTCATGAAAAGACATTTGGATTTTGGTTTCAGGAGCCACATGTCATATGACTTTTAGAAGAGATTGTTTTGAAACATTCAATGACCAAGTTTATGGAGTAGTATATTTTGCTGACAAATCTCAAGTTAATCCTTTAGGAATTGTATCTATTTGTTTAAAGATGCCAAAGCTTGTAGATTATCTTCTACAGGATGTCGTTTACATTCCAAAATTTCAAAGAAATTTACTATCTCTTATACATATTGGACAACAAGGGCATTTCATACATATCTATGATGGCATCATTGAGATAATTTGATCACGCATTCATTATGACGGGTGTTGAAGAATGTAGAATTTTAGAATTGAATGGGACATCATCTAATGTAATGAATTCTCATGATAGTTCTGCTCTTTTAGCACAACAAAATGATACTCTATCTTCCAGTTTATTATGACATGCTCGTTTTGGTCACATTAACTATGACAGTATTAGAAGTATGAGACAACAAGGTATAAAAGGATTTCCTACAGTTCCAAGAAATACTACACCATGTGATGCTTGTATTTTGGGGAAACATTCTAAGCAACATTTTCATAGTTCTTCTTCTAGAGATTCAAGAAAATTAGGTTTCATACATTTAGATTTATGTGTACTTATGCATGTTGCAATTGCCAATTTTAATAAATATATGTCAACATTTATTGATGATTACTCGAGAACGTGTTTGGTGTATTTTTTGAAAGATAAGTCATAAGTATTTGAAAATTTAAAAAAAGAACATTTGATGGTCAGAAATGAAACCCAATACAATATTGGGATTCTCAGAACTAATAATCATGGTGAATATACTTCTAATGCTTTTGAATAGTATTTAAAGGACAACATAATCACACATCGAAATACCATACCTTATAATCCACAACAGAATGGCGTTGCAAAATATATGAATAGAACTTTACTTAATATGGTTAGGTCTATCCTATTTTTTTAGAATGTTAAGTTGATGTTTTTGGAAGAAGCAATACTTTGTGCAGATTATATTCGCAATGGTTTTCCTTGTTTTGTCAACAATAATAAATCTCCTTATGAAATGTGGTATAGTCATCTTCTTGTTGTTCAACATTTTAGATTCTTTAGTTCTCTATGCTATGCACTGTTTCCTAAACATCAGCGCAACAAGTTGGGTTCCTAGGAGTTGTAAATATATTTTCTTGGGATATTCAACTACTTCCAAAGCTTACAGGTTGTATGATGAGAAAAGCAAGAAATTTATTGTTTTCAGAGATTTTATTATTCTTGAACGTGATAAGGATGATTTCATTGTTTATAGACAACTAACTCATTTGGAGAAATTTGCATCCAAAAAGTTTCATTTTGAATCTAATAATGATGTTACACATACTGAAAGGGGGGTTCCCATTCTGGATTAGTCTATGGTTTTTCCATCTTTGACTCATGAGAATGATGAGAATGTTACTGCTGAAGTAAATTTGGAATATAGTGTTGTTTCCGTAGGGTTGGAAGGAGTTCCTGAAGAACATGTACTTCAAGATGAGCAACCATCACAACCACTTCAGCAACCTTTATGAAGATACACACATGTTTGAAACATTCCAAGCAACATGATGATTTTGAATAGGAATTTATTCTAAAGTTGATTCAGGTAACATTTCTTATGATTGTGAATTTAAGCATTGTACAATTAGTAAACTCGGTTCTCTTGAAGAAGATGCTGATTTTGATGAACGGAAGGATGGAATGAAAAAGGATTATGATGCACTTATTAAGAATGGAACTTGGAGGTTATTGGATCCTCCTGCTAGCATCAAACCTATTGGTTGTAAAAAGGTGTATAATATCAAGTACAAGGCAGATGGTTCACTTGATAAATACAAGGCAAGGCTTGTAGCAAAAAGCTACGCTCAGAAGGAAGGTGTTGACTGTACAGAGACATTTTCTCCCAGAACAAAATGGGGCATAATTATAACTTTATTTTCTCTTGCAGCTCAAAATAGCATAAAGGAACACCATATGGATGCTAAAACAACTTTTTTGAATGATGATTTGAAGGAGAATGTTTATATGTTTCAATGAGAAGGTTTTGATATTAAAGGTAGAGATAAAAAGGTATGTAAGCTGGTAAAGGCATTGTATGGACTGAAACATGCATCTCGTGCATGGTATGAAAACTAAGTGAACACCTTCTCAAGTTGAATTATAAGTTGTTTTATCTGGATGAAGAAACTCTTTTTGTTAAGAAATTTGGAAAGTTGGTTATATATTTGGTTGTATATGTAGCTGATTTGATGATTACGGGAAATAATGATGCCCATATAACGTCCATTAAAATAGACTTAATGAAAAATTTTGACATGAAAAATTTGGGTTTATTGCATTATTATTTAGGGATTGAAGTTGATTAGAAACCCAAATATATATGTATTTCTCAGAAAAAGTATATTGAACATTTATTTGACAAATTTGGAATGCAGGATTGTAACCATGTTGCTACTCCTATGGAGAAAAATTTGAAGATTAATTCCATTGAAGGAAGCATTTTGAGGATCCAAAAAAGTACAGGAAACTTGTTGTAAGTTTGAATTTTCTAACTACTACTCAACCTGACATAACTTTTGTTGTAAGGATACTTTCCAGGTTCATGCATGAGCCATGTGAAGGTCATTGGAATGCAATGAAGCTAGTGCTCAATTATTTGAAAGGAACTTGAAGATACTGCATCAAATATTCCAAAGTTGCAAATTTCCATCTCACCAACTATTCAAATTTTGATTTTGATGGAGATAAGGATAATGGGGTGGCGTCTCTAATTCTAGTTATTTGATAAATCTTGGATCAAAATACACTACTTTGAGATCATGCAATAAGTCCATTCTTGTTTATACTACCACCTAAGCTGAATATGTTGCAATAGCTCAAGCTACAAAATAAATCTTTTGGCTTCACAAAATACTTGAAGACTTGCAGGAGAAATAAAAAGATTCAACTCCATTATTTTTTGACAATTCTTCTACAATTCAATTGGCCAAGAATCCCAATTTTCATGATCAAAGAAATCCTATTAACACCAAATATCACTTGATTTGACATTATGTTGAGGCCAAATTCATTTATATGACACATTGTCCTACTTTAGAGCAAATTACAAATATCTTTACTAAAGCACTTAGACATGAAAAGTTTGAAAAGTTCATAATGTTACTTGGCATGTCAAATGTCCCTTTGGATTAAGGGGGGAGTGTTAACTAATCCTTTAGGATTATGTTTGTAAAATAATAATTAGTTATTATATTTTACTTTTCATTAATAATTTATCAAGATATTGTTATCTCAAACTTACCTTACATTTGTATAAATGGATTTCTCATCATGAATTGAATCAGTTTTCTTTGTGAAGTTTATTCGGGTCTATCTACATGGATGGGCTCATCTCTTGAAATAAATCTGCAGGATAATTAAATTGAATATCTCCAGTACTTCTAATATTGATTCTCCTCCCTTCATTCTCCTTCCTCCATAGTTTCAGCATCTTCAGGAATTTCTGAACTATTTTCATCTTCTAATATCTTTGTTTCACTTCCAATCCTCATTGTAGCTTATGTTTTCTCTATATTGTCTACAATCTTCTCACTCTGTTTGGATAGAATAGAGAAATATTTTGAATTTCCTAAAGTTAAAAAAAAAAGAAATAAAAAGAAATAAATAAATAAATAAATTCTGAAAAATGATATTGTGTTGGCTCAAAATATAATGAGCTAGGAGAAACTGAATGAATGTACCTACGTTGAATTTCCATGATAGATAGATCGACTTCTGAAAAACATTACCCTCGAAAAATATGAATTTTCAACACATGGGCTTCACAAAAAACAAATGCCTCGAAAATATGCTTTTCCAAACTAAACCTCTAAGGACTGTCATTTGAACCCTGTCAAATTGGCCATATTCTTCCTATTTCATCTTTCTTCGCATTCACATTCCACTCACGAACATGGCATTAGAGAATTTTTGAGGTTTAAAATGGGCCTCAAAACAAAAATGTACAACAAAAATCAACTTTATAAGAACCAATAGGATTCAAGATGATGATGTCAACCATGGGGGATGATTCACTATTTTTTAAATAAAAAGGTAAAAACATTTAAAAATAAAAAAAGTAAAAAACCTTGTTTTTCAACTCGTATTTTCAACTTATCTCCTTAAATTTTTACTCAAATTTCGAGTGAGAGCACTCAGTGGATGTGGAATTTAATTCCTCATATGAGTACCCATTTTTCATACTTTTGATGGACCCTGTTATACAAAAAATGAGGAATACATGAAAAACGTGATTGGAATCGCATTTTTTTCATGTATTTCTCATTTTTCGTGTCGTAAGATCCATCAAAAGTATGAGATATGTTTATGATTTTGATGAGGAATTAAATTTTGCATCTAGTGAGTGCTCCCACTCGAAATTTGAGTAAAACCATAGGGAGATAAGTTGAAAATATGAGTTGAAAAAGTAATTCCCCCCACCACCAAAAAAGAAAAAAATTGATGATGTAATCTAATCTTATTTTACTATTTCCACTATTATTTTATAATATTCCTTATGAGGACCATGTTAGACCTGAAAATTTCTCTAATGGCATGGGCATGAGCATCTCAGGTTTTAGTTTCACAAAATAAGCATCCATTTACTTTTTCGAGATTGAATTTTGGAAAATTCATTTGCTCCTTGGAGGTTCTATGTAGTATTCACATAGAAACGTCTTCAAATTTTTGCAATTCCACGCTCGGGTTCAATGTGCGGAATTTTTCTTTTGTGTGGAGGTTTTCTTATGTAGATATTTCACTGTGCAGAAATATTCACACAAGCAAAGCTTTGCACATTTCTTTTCCATACAAATGCACAATTAGCAATGGGTGGGAATGCACGAATATAAAACCCCATATGAGGTGCATCAAGTGCAAAAAAAAGGTGTTCTAAGAGTGTTAAAGTTGTAATAAATAGTTAATAGGTATAAAAGCCATAGTAAGACTAAGAGAAATAGGATCAGTGGTTGGTAGAAAGCGATCCAACCATTAATTCATAATAATGGAACGAGTTAAATAAAGCAGGGTTTCCAAGGAGCAAGCCTACCAGCGAGACATAAATTCCTAATGAGACAGATAGTTGGGTAATCAATAATTGTTAACTAGCAATCGAGACATCTATAATAAACAATAATTCCCTAGATAAATGTGGTTGTAAGGAATAAAAAATGCTTTTCACGCCTTCTAATAAAGTCCACCAATGTGTTGGCATGAGCACAAAAAAATTATTTTCATTTTATTTTTATAGAATTAGAAATATGTTTCCCACATTTTTCCACCTTCATTTATCTTCGGTCTCGTGAGTGAAAAGACTTTATACATGTTAGAGTTGATCTAATGTGATTCATTTACTAAAAGTGTTTTGATCCAGCAATTCTAGAAAGAAAAAATATACCAAGCGAGGTTAAAGTACTCTGAGAGACATATCTAAATATCCAAAGTATAAATATAAAATCACATTGGAATGGCCAATGATAAAACACCAATTTCGAGTATTTAAGGTGTGTGCTACATCATTGTCGCAATCGACATTGAAGAGAGAAAGTAGTTCTTATTGTGTGGAAGTTTATCATGTTGAGGTCCTCTTGTAGCAGTTACAACCACCCTCCAAAAATTTTCCTTTGCTTCATTTTCGAGCCTCCCTCCTTGAAATCATCATAGCTATCTTTCACTGAATAGGTACTTGTGTTTATTTGATTTCATCTCTCGCTTAGTAGCTTGTGTTCACTCACTTGTCTTGTCGGTCAACCACAAGCACACTCAGCACTTAGTTCACATCTGGTTAATTGGTTGTTGGGAAAAATTGTGCCATCTTGAAGGGAAGCTTTTCTTCCCCTCAGGAATTGTGTAGAGTAGCTCAGAAACTACCCTGCACTCAAAAATTGCATGGAGCAAGCCAACCAACCTTTCTCTAGAAATTGTGCAGAGTAGGCCAGCCGACACTGCCCTCGAGAAATGCATAGCTTGAGCCAGCTGGCACTGCTCTCCAGAATTGTGCAGAGAAGCCCAGGCCAACTGTACTTCCCTCTAGAAATGTGCAGAATTGGCCCAGTTGCACTGCTTTCCAGAAATGCGCAGAGCAAACTAGGCTAGCTAGACTATTCTCTAGAATTACACAGAACTTGAAACCTGAATTTCTCTCTAGAAATGCACAGAGCAACCTAACATCAATGCTCTGGAAAATTGCAGAGAGTTGGCTAGCCAGTTAGAGCCACTTAGCCTAAAAGCAACACAGAAGTTTTCCCTCGATGGTTTTCCATCACATGTGTCAGTAGCTCGCCCAGTTCCCTCTAGAATTGTGTAATCCTTATTTTCATGCCGAGCAACTTTTCTCGGAAAAGAAAAAAGCAAAAAGCAAAATAAAAAACCTAGATTTTAGGGGTCTATTTTTAGTAGCATGAATTACATGAAAATTCGTTTTTAGAAACTCCCCATCAAGTGTCACTTTTTCCTAGATTTGCGACATGCGTGTCTTAAACCCTAATTTCACCAAATTTATTTAAACGACACCTCAGACCTCATTCTTCACATTCGATCTTGGAGCTATGGAATTCTCGTGGCATCTAGGAACCTTAGACACTCGTGGCAAGACTTCGTCTTGTATGAGTGATGTTTCTTTGGTTTTATTGAATGAACATTGGCATTTCAATGTAATTTAGATTGTAGAAGTGTTGTTTCAAGTTTTGCATTACTTTTCCTTAGTCTCATATGCATAACATTGTTTCTTCACTCACCGTCGTCGTTATGGTGACTCGCTCCATGAGCTTCTTGGTTTTGTTGTTTGACTGATTTATGCAATTTCTTGAATTGCATGCATGTATATTTCACTTAGATTTGTACCAGCTTCACACACACATTGAGTCCTTCATGTTTTTAGGTTTCCATTAGGTAGATCTAGGTTGGCTTGGCCCGGATCTTGTCTCTCCCAACATGCTCTGCACATTCTTGGCAGTCAAGGCTTTGCCTTGCCTCTAGGAATTACAGAAAGGATGCCCAAAATATCTCCCAACTAGGCTCTACACAATCCTGGGAGGCAGTGCCTAGTCCTGCCCACTATAACTATGTAATGTGCAGTTCCAACCAGCAACCCAGCCTAACTGTTCTATGCATTATGCAGTTTTAGTCAGCAATCAGCCTCACTGGACTATGCATTGTGCAAATCCATTTAGTAGTGAGCATCATTGGTAGCTAGGATTGTGCAATGTGTAGTTCCAACTGACAATCTCCTAGCTTCCCAAAGTCAATGTTGCGTAATCTTGCCTAGGAGTCACCATTTTGTTCCCTGAATGTTTCTCGAGTTGTATGATGTTTTAGCTGACACTGTCTCGCCACGAGTGTCTTTTCTATCTCCAGGTACATAGTTTTTATCATCTTGTCAACAATACAAGTATAATGACCTCGAAGAGCAATGGATGAAAAGACACAGTTGAAAGCTGTACCGGGGATGTGGTTGAACAAGGGTATATGAGCTTGCCAATGTACACAGACACACACATGTTCATAGAGAAGGACATAAAGATCACATGGCAAGGCATCAATACTATTTTCTCAGGAAACTTTGAGGAGAATCTAGAGGACAAACAGGTATATGTGAACATCCATAAGTCAAGATTGTATAAGGTTGCATGTAGGTTTCCCATGTTCCCATGCGCAGATGTGATCCACTGGATTGTCTCACACACTGATCTTGGGACAATGATACTGAGCATTGTCAGTCAAGAAAATCTTGCTTCCTTCAAGACAAAATATTATCAGTAGATGTATCATTTTCCACTACCGGTGAGCAAGATACATCCACCATTATACACTCCCAACAGCAGTACGAACACAAGAGACATCTTGAAGCGTTGGGTAAGGGAACCAACAAAGTTCAAGAATACAGGACAAGACACTAAGGAAGGCATATCAGTTCTTGGTCATCTTCGCATGCTGCTTGTATGGCCAAGGGAGTATAGAGACCTTCCCACAGATTTGGGTTGTTATGTTGGATCAACTGGAAAGTAAAGGCAAACCTTTCAACTAGTCTAAAAATTTGGATCTCCAGCTGAAAGTGCATGTATCCAATGCCTAGAGTCCACCCAAGGATCAACAAGAAAAATTATTCATGTCTGCCTACCTGCTCAATGCAATTTGTGTCTGTCAATAGTTTCCTGCCATGGGTTGGGCATGGACACCTTCAGAGATTATTGTGAACGTATATTGCAAGTTTCTCTCATACTACAACTACCATGGAGTAATGGCTAGAATATATGACCATTTCGTCGCCCCTCTATACATGATGATCTTTGAACAAGATCCACCCTGGATGTCCCATGCAACAATGGAGGCATTGTTAAACATTGTAGATAGGGTTATTAGTTGGATTGCATAGGCAGAAGAAGGCACCATGGCCTACACTTCCTATGCGAATTTGGTTTTACGTGATCAAGAGTTTGAAATAAGTGGATGTTAAGGTTGAAGACTTCAATAAGTTTAAGTTCAGCACCAAGAGTTTCAATTTGTATGATCCACATGGTTTATGCAAGGGCCATTGTGCGATAGTGTACTATTCTTGGATCTATGGGGCATGTCATTGGCCAAAGGAAGACCCATGGAAATATTGTTATAACTCCTCTAGGCTTAATTAACCAGTCAGCATGGCAGTAGAGTGGCTGGCAGCACTCAAGGCAACACCACCACAGGGAGAAGTAGCAACAAGCAACAAACCTATACAATACAAAGTTAAGAGGAAGATTGTCGAAAGCATAGATATGGAGCAAAGCTACAAGTTTGAAGAAGACCCACTTGTGGAGAAAGTAGCTTTGGAGATAAATGCAAAGAGGTGATAACAAAACTAGAGGATAGAGCAAAGAAAGAGGGAGAAGGAAAGACTAGAAGATGCAGAAATGAAGTTGCAGGAAGTCCAACAAAAGCTCAAAGAAGAATAAGGGTTGCGCATAAGAGAGAGGGAAGTGCGGCATGAGTGTGAACAGGAACATGAAGAAGTGTAAGGCACAAAGACAAGGCAAATTGCGCTGATACAAGTTGAAGACTCTGAACTAGCAGCAGATGAGGAACAAGGTGAGAAGCCAGAGGAATAGGAACTTCCTTCGAAGGATGAACCAATAATAAAACATATGGACATGGAGATCGAGCAGCCAGAATAGGATCAGGGCACGGACCTCATGCCAAAATCAACCGAGGTCACTCCACAAGCCTCACCAACTCCAACAGTAGATAAAGTCCTGAGTGAACAAGGGGATACCATTATCCTCGAGGACCATTTGGGAATAGAGGTGTACAACATAGTCTTTGATGAGTCATAGTACAGAGTTGTACAAGCACATAGAGCACGCACCCCGGATGAGCATGCATCACTTGCACACTTTGAAGAATGGGTGATTGTGTCATATGTACAAAGACATCCATCCACCTTGGATAATGCTACAAAGGCTTATGTTGAAGCCACGATATCAAATGTTAAGTTCTTGATAGGAGAAAACAAGTGCACGGCTAAGGAGTTGCAAGAAACCAAACAGAGAGAGGAACAATCAATAGGATCTACCAGAGCATAGATGAGGAAATTCATACTTGCTGAAGTATCGGCTCTTAAGACAGTCACGTGGAGACTATATGAGAGGTTTGTTACCGTGCACAATGTCGTCATCCATCTAAATGTTCATCAGTAGTGCTACACCAAGATAGGACGAACACTCACAAATATGCATGCCGCAATTAATCGTGTACATACATGGACAATGAGGTACAAGGGAGCCCCACTTCACTTGCACAAGATAATGAAGCCGCAACTAGAGTTGGACAAAGCATGAATCTGGAGTCTGATCTAGAACTATGAGGAAGTCCCACCACTCATCACCAATGTTGAGGCTTCGTATGCACGGTTGTACAGAATTTTGGATATCGTGGTGAGAAAGTATGGAACCCCATCAATTGGTACGCTCACCGAGGCCAAAGAGAAGAACAAAGTAAGACTATATCTCGATGCATACTTTGATCAGCTGATGCTCACGGCCACCAGTGCATATTTGCAAGTCAGTGTTGATAACATGCGGATGTACATTGTCAGTCTAGCCTTGCTCAAGACTAAGTTGCGCATGTTACAGGATGAGTTGGATGGAGGTTCCAAATCAGTATATCAAGAAGCAATGGAGGCAAGTGTTCATTTCCAGAAATACATCATCAAAGATTATGTGAACGCTTGTAATATTTCTAGGGAATCTTTACACTAAATAACAAAGAAAACATAAACACAAAAACCATGAAAATAAAACACATGAATCAGTCCATGAAATTGCACCAAAAACTACTTTGCTAAGCCATTTTATTTTAATATAAAGACGGTACAATGAAGTGCTAGAAAGAGTACACCTGGGCTTGCTCAAGGCAAGCTTTCTAAGCCCAAATGAATAATAAGAACTCCATGTGGCTCTCTTCTCTCTCTGCGCTGAAACTGCCAAAAAATATGTTGTTGGTTGTGAAGAACCACTGCTAAGGCATCCTCCGGTGCTTGGAAAATTCCAGGAAATTACCCCAAGCTCTCCACCAAAATCCCACAAAAACCCATGAAGGAATTGGCCAAATGTTGACCTTGGAATTTCGGCCCAAATTTTCCTTAGCTCCTCTTGTTGCTGGCTAAGTTGGGACCCCTATTTGACCCCTCAAATCTGCCCAGAAAATTTTGCAATTTTAGATATGAGATACTTGTCAAAAACCCAGAAAGAGTTTCCCTTGGTTCCAACCTTCAAAATTTGACCCTTCATAGTTTGGTCATCCACTAAATTCGAATTATGTTACTGTGGTTTCTCCTATCAATATTTTCTCTCCAAACTACAACAATCCTCCTCTAATGGCCCTCCAAATGAAATCCCAACAACTCAGCTCCTAAATCATTCTCTTAAGCCTCCCTACAATCAGCTCCACCAATGTCTGCGTAGTCCTAGAACAAGTGTACATAGGCCCAACCAATGAAATTTGTCTTGCTGAGAAGGGAACTCTCAACTCCCATAAATTCTCTTCCTTCACCTACAATTTGGACAAGGAATTGCCCAGTAATGGTATAGCCTCTAATTTCAATACCCCACTTCCCACAAAAGCTATGTGGTTCTTATTCTATGTCCAGGCTAAAGCTAAGGCAAGTCGTACCACCTGAGATTGGTCGCCCAAGTCTCAACAAATTCGTGACAATACCTCCCTAGGGTGGCATTCGTGGTCCACCGAAGAAGATGGTGAGATTTCCTCTTGGAAACCTCTGGTGCTAAATAGCACTTGTGACTTAGTTGAACAGCTAAAGAAACAATGTGTAAATGTTAAATTATGAAAAGGTCTGCAATGCTTCCTTCAACCCTCTATTTATAATTGTTGCCTCACCTTTCCTTGTGGATCCCTCATCCTAATATTTTGACCTCCTTTCCACAAAATCAATTTTTTCTCTAAGGGGTGCGTATTCCATGAGGGTGGTCCCCATATTCCACTAATATTGAAGTTTTTTATTTCTCCTAGGTCCCATGTACCAAAAATGTCTCCAATGCTCATATTACAAAATTGTGTTATTCTTAGCACTTCCCCAATAAACTTAGTTAATCATGTTAAATAAAAAATAAAAATTGGGGATAAGACAACATCATTGCGCACTACCAAGCATGGCATCAGTTTGTCACCGAGGATCACAGAGAGGAGGTTGATGAGTTGGTCTTTCCACAGTCGTCTAAGTCTTAGTGTTGTCTTGTCTCGCTGACTCAACCCAATTTTTGTCCCATATGGGTATATGTGGAAAATGTATCATTTTGTAAACATGATGTAAAGTGAAATTCTAAGTGTCATTAGTGGCATACAAACAATCATATGTAATGTAAAGAGTTATGTACTAAAGTTAAAGAGTCATGAGGGTAGTTCAAGAGTCACAAAGGGAATGTTAAGGGTCACCCCACACTTTGCTATAAATAGAACCTCATAATTCATAGAAGGGGCTTTTGGGAGCTAATTTTTTGCTAGGCATTTCTTAGAGAGGACCTAGAGAGTATCGTGATGAGCCTTGGCTTCTCCACGTTGCAAAGAGAGTACATCTCTTTGGAGGAGAAGGCGGTGTTGACTGTTAGGTCCCCATAATACTAGTGATTACCCCATTACTATTGTAGTTGTATCCCTTATTAATATTTTTGTGCCCTTATTGTCCCCATATTGTTATTACTATGCCCCATAGAATCCCTCTATTGTTATTTTTGTGCCTTTATATTATTATTGTTAGGTCGCTAGGTTATTTATGACTCCTTAGACTCTTATATATAGAAAGGAGGTTTTTTCCTTTTGAATCAGCAAGAATCATTCATTTGTGTAAATGTAAAGGAGGTTTCCCCCTAAAGAGTCAATTCAGGCGTTGATCTCTCTTTTCTATCTTTTGAGATGGTTTTCATAACATTTGGTATCAGAGCTTTGGATTCTAGGGTTTTGCTGCTCCAAATAGGTCATCGTGGAATTTTCGCTATAACTTTTTTTCTGTGACGTTGCAGAAGTGAAAAGAAAAACCCATTTGAGAAGAAATTGCACTGAACTTCGGGTCCAAATTTCAGAGCTTTTTGCACTATATTTGCAGAGATATGATCTCAGGAAGTTGGTCTTTTTTGCAGACTCCTGAATTACATTCCAAACAAGTGACCAAGGGAAATTGTCATAAATTTCTCTCTGAGCATCGGATTGAAATTTCGTAAGAAGGTACAAAAAGAGAACGGATTGTAGTTTCTTTTATATATTTTTCAGAGCCAAAGGTTGAAACGGGGACACGTGGAATGTCATAGACGTTTGCTATACTAAACTAGTCTATAATCAGGTCACTATGGGAGATTTGGCATAACCCTTCCTTGGAGAATCCAATTTGGATCAGACTGGTGGCATTGGAAAGAGGACACAAAGGGCTATAGGAGGTCGCAATCTTAGATCTGGATGATCCGAAATTACGGAGATACATCAGAGGCAAAATTGAGATCCTACAAAGTGAAGAAAGGTGTGTAGATTTTTTTTAAATTTCTGCTTAAGCTTAGTTTGAAAAATTATTTTGAAGGAATTCAAAGGGCATAGTAGAACATTATTATCGGTAACTGATGCCCTGAGGAAAAAAAATGCAAACACCTAGTAAGAAACCTGAAAGCTCTAGCATGACTCATGAAGAAGAGGAAGAAATGCTACATGATATATCAAAATTACAAGACCAAGTGCAACAAATGTCACTCTCACAAAAGCTAATAGAAGCTAAGATAAATGGTGTGGAATCTAAGAAAGGGAATGGAAGCTAAGATGGATGATTTGAAGATAGATTTGAAGACAAGCATGGCAGATGCACTCTCAAGAAAGGATGAGGATGTGGAAGCATTGTTGTGCGACATTTCTATTATCCAACCAGATTGGATAAACGAAGCAAGGGAGGAATGGAAGAATGATGAGGAAGTGTGGGCACTTATTCAAAAGTTACAACAAGATTCCAGTACATCTGATACATTTAGGTAGAAAAATGATTCATTATGGAACAAAGATCGCTTATACCTCTGTAATAATTCCCAACTCAAACAAAAGATTCTTATGGAATTGCACACTTCTCCTTTAGGAGGGCACTCAGGATTTTTAAAAACTTACAACAGGGTTAAAAAGAATTTTTTCTAGGATGGCCTTAAATTGGATATTCAAAAGTTTTTGGTATAATGTTTGTTTTGCCAACAAAATAAAGTTGAAAGAATTAAGATCCTGGGTCTATTACAACCCTTATCCATTCCAAGCCAACGTTGGGAGGAGGTTTCAATGGATTTTATCACAGGTTTACCCAAGTCTGAGGGAAAGAGTGTCATCATGTTGGTAGTTGACAAACTTACCAAGTATGCACACTTTTGTACATTATTTCATCTATTTAAAGCCAGTACAGTTTCTACTAAATTTATGGAAACAATTCAAAAGCTACATGGAACCCCAAAGATTATTGTAAGTGACAGAGATCCCATTTTCACTGGAAATTTTTGGACAGAATTATTTTCTTGTCTTGGTACTCAGTTAGCTCATAGCTCATCTTATCATCCTCAATCTGATGGGCAAACTGAGATAGTAAACAAATATTTGGAAGGATATCTCGTTGCTTTGTATCTGATAAACATACATAATGGGTCAAATGGTTGCCTCTAGCTGAATGGTGGTATAACACTTCCTTCCATACAGCAACAAAAATGACCCCATTTATG